>PVJA010016849.1:0-42668 GCA_004027025.1 Myocastor coypus
AAAAAAAAAAAAAAAAAAAAAGAAAGAAAGAAAAGAAATAGAGAAAGCCAAAAATTATAGCAGAGATCTTTCCAAACAATTCTCAAACATTACAGGAAATACATAGAAACATGAAAGTGTAACACTGAAGGTACATTAAAATATTTTAATAAAATAAAAATAAAACCAAAATAAACATAAAGAAATGTTTTTGGGGAAAATGACATATGAAAACCAAACGCCTACCAGAAAAGAAAAATATGTGAAATTCTTTAAATTTGGACTTTAAGAAAGTATAAAATAAATTAACCCTGCTAAGTAGAATAAATAAATAATAAAGATCAGATCTTTTAACTGAAGAGAAAACAGAAAATCAAAGAAAATAACTTACATCGAGCTAATCAGTTGAGTATATATAAAAAATAATTTATTTCTAGCCATATTATTAAAAAAGGAGACAGTTTATAAACATCAAAAAGGAGCATGATTGTTTTTATAGACAATGTGAAAATAGCACAGAAATTATACGAAAACCTAAAGCAACAAACTAAATAGCTTAGTTGAAAGTGAACAGATTCCTTGAGAAGTATGCAAACCAGTCAAGAAGAAATAAATGAAGTAGTCTACAAAAAGACCTAGGATAAGATTTAAGAAAAGGTATAATTTTTTTATAACACAAACAGGAACCCTGAGTAATCTTTCAGAAAACAATGCTATCCTTAGGTTCAGTGTGAGTGACCCAGCTTAAGCTGAAAAACACTAACCAACTATAAAGAAATTTACATGCAAGTAAGGCCCAAGCCAACATAAAGCTACTTTCTGTAATAAATTCATTAAAAGTTTAAATAAATGTACAAATTTTTGTACCTAGACAGCTTACAATAGTAAAGCTAATATTTTTTTAATCCATGCTTCATGCCAGATACAATACAAATGTTTTGTTTTAGGCTTATAATTCAGTTATTTATCTTATTTTGGAAATTAGATAAACGAATGTGCAGAGAATTAATCTAATTTTTTCTGAAACAAAAGAACCTGGATTTTTCACTCATGTCATAAGGATGTGATTAGGATAAGTAAAATCAGCTTAGGGTATCATTGTAGTATGTTTGTTACCTTACATAATCCTTACCATGTCTCATGTGGTAGTTACTACTTTTAACGTTATTTTACAGATCAGAAAAAATAAACATGTTTTAAGAATTTTCCCCAAACTCACTTGTTCACCTTTTATTATACTAAGGACATGAGTTGAAATGACCTACTTGGACCTGGTCTTTCTAGTGGATTTATAGATAAAATACCTTCATAAAAAGATAACAAACTAATATTTTTTCTTTTCATAAAAATGTTATGGTAGTTGTTATTAAACAAAATTTTAGAATAAAATAAATGTCACCCATGTAAAGCAGTAAGTTATTTACACACTACTAGATTAAATACTCAGAAATAAGTTGATGAAGAAGTATAACTTAGGTAGAAAAAAAATAGCCTACTTGTTTATGGCTACATTTTCTCACAAGGATGGAAAAGAAAAACACGCTTTTATTGATAATGTGCAATGTGGTAGGAGCTATTTATACACCAGACATGAGCACAGAAACCCAAGTTAAATGTGGGGAATTTCCATTTTTGCAGATTACAGTGTAGTAGGTACAGGCTGAATTTGAATATTGGTTAAACAGTTAAGTTTTCAGATTTCTGTGATGTGGTACTACTTTACAAAATGTTTTATTCCATAATTTAACTTTACCTTCTAAATTCATAGTTCATTTGTGCTAATTTATAAAGAATTATGGACTGCTTTTAAAGCAAAAAATTAAACATAGTATAGTCACTCAAGACTTTGCAGGTTCTTTATTAATCATGAATCAAATCATTATACAAGTAATTTGAGTGCTGGGGAGTTTTCCCAGAAAGCCCTGATAGATTTATTTAAGCCAATTGAGCAAAAATTATAAAGATCAAATAAGAAGTACAAGTACAAGCCACTTAGTAGTTTTTATAGTTGCTAGATAGCTGGTGTTATTTGAGTTACTTATGCTTAATAAATTATTATGCAAAATATAAAGCATGAATATGAACGTTTTTATTAATTTCTGGGGGAATATAACTTGTATACAATTAGTTAATCACAATCACTTGGGGTTTTTTTTTAGAATTTTAAAAAATTTTATTTATCATTTTTTTCTTGTTTCAGAACCTTTGCTTGTTTATTCACTCATTTTTATGGCCGGCTCAGCCCACCCCGAGGGCAGGGCTGGCACAGCATGTGGTGCCGGGGATTGAACCGAGGTCCCTGAAGCCGCCTAACCTTTCCCAAGCAGACGCTTTAGACCACTGAGCCATCCCGCTGGGCCCCAATCACTTGGGTTTTTAATCTTAAATTCACCATCCTTGGACATATACAACTATGAAAGCTGGAAAAAATTCTGATTGACAAGAACCATGAAAGTGAAAACATCAAAATCTGGAGGAGCATTCAAGCTTTTGGGGACGTGCTAATCTAACAGAGATGGCAAAGTCCCTGCAGCCATCTGACAGAAAGCCAAGTGTTAGTAAGCATGGACCTTGATAAAAAGCGAGACGTCTTCAGGGTTCGTTGTTTTGGACACAAAATTTGTCTTCCAAAATCTTTGCAGACACATTGGCCACTAGTTTCCATAGGTCCTACAAACTTTTACTTAAGCAATTCCATCTGGCTAGTCTCCTGTCATTGTAAAATTAGCCATATTTATTATTTTTTTTCCAACTAAGATAGTGCGTAATGGTAAATACATAGGTTCTTATGAAGTTATTTTACATGAATTTACAATAGCTGTAACTGAGAGCACAGTAGGGTGAATAAAAAAGTGAAGCAAGGACACTTCTTTTTTTCTATTTTAGTATACATATCAAATCACCTTAATCTGTCCAAGAGTTATATCTAAAAGAAAGATTAAGGAAAAATTGCACTGCAATATGTTCAATCACAAAGATATTTTGGAAGATATTAAAAATGAATTACTAAATTGAGAAAAATAAATGTTAATTTCAATAATTAATTTTAGTCTTGGATAGTGTAAGCATAGATACCAAAAATAGCATTTGGATAATTTCAGAAGATATTTAAACATATTCTAAAATGTTCTAATATATTTAGAAGATCTACGTATTTGTACATTTTTGTTCAATTTTAAAGATAGCTTTAAGATGATATTCTAAATTCAGAATATATATATATATATATATATATATATATATATATATATCACTATTGCTATATATAAGAGTAGCTGGTAGCTAAAGTTGTTTTCCCTCTGAGAGTTTTTCAAACAAACTTTAATATATGTATTATTATTTTTTACATTTTACTTTAGCAATCTTCACCGAGTGTTACATTTTCTTGGTGACTTACAACACTTTATTTTCTCAAGTGATTCTATAACTTGAGAAAGGACACAATTCAATCTCTTATAAAATGGCCTTTGCCATAAAGTCCTCATTTCCTTCTCTGTAAAAGACACACTAAAAATAGACCTAGATTTTTTGTGTTTTTCCTACCCTCTCTACCAACTCTTTTCTTTCCTTTGATGATCAGCAACCCTGTAGGAAGGTTTCTTTCATGTCTCAAAAATTATTTTAATTATATATAGTTCTATCTGTACAGATGATTTTCTTCCATTTTAAAATTTATACTTTTGATTTTAAATTACATAATATTGACTAGCCATTTTCTCAGATTCTTAGTCAAAAGATTAAAAAGCAATTGACTATACTAAACAATATTTTACATTTTTAACAATAAATGCTAGTGATCACTATTACAGATGACAAGCATTGATTGCCTTTGATGGTTTACCTGACACCCATTACACCTGCCTTTTCTTCTCACCTGTCTCTGTGGTAGGGGCTGAAAAACTAAACCCCATAATCTTAATCTTTTGAGCACTGCAAATCCAAAATGAATAAGAGTGTAGGTGAGAAATGAATTTGTAAAATGGCTAAGAGAGTGGTAAATTGACAGAGCTGTGGGCATAAGGGCATAGCAAGGCGCATATGAATACTAATTGCATACCATTTTAAGACAATAGCCTCTGGAAATAATGCTGACACATCCAATGCATTGGTCAGCTGTCTGTTGCTGGGACAAATTCCTGACCCACAGAACTTGAAGGAGAAAAGTTTCTATTGGCTTGCAGTTGTGGGGCCTGTATTCTTTGGTTGTATGTCATGGTGGAAGGGTATGATAGGGAAAAGTGGTTGACCTCGTGGCAACCAAGAAACAGGGCAAAATGTAAATAACAGGAGAGACAGGGTTGAGGGACCTATACAATCCTTTCAGTTATGGTTTAGTGATCCACCCAGACGCACTCAACAGTGTTTTTTCCCTAACCTTTTAGGCATCTCTCAAAGCAACCAAACTGACAATCAACATTAACGGTTCCACAAAATATGTTAATGGCCTGTGTCAGTGTGTCGTGAAAATCTGGAATGTTCTCTGAGAAGAAAGTAGGTATATAATTCTAACATGACATCAGAGCTTACTAAAGAACAAAATAACAAATTCAACATCTCTGCTCCATTTTCATTTCTCTTAAATTTTCTGTGTCACCCTGAGTTTACTTTTAGTTTCTTTGCATCCAAGTTGTCACCAGGTCTTACTGGTTCTTCACTAATACTGCACTGTATTTTCCTGGTTTCATTTTTTCTTTTCACCACTGAGGCTGCAGCATTAGACAAGAGCCATCAGCCATTTCATTACTTGTTTCCCTTGGACTCCAGTCTTTTCTTCCAGACCAACTGTGATCATTAACTGATATGTCAGCTTGCCTTGAATAAGAATGGCCTACAAGATTGGTAAGTTTTGAGTGTTTGTAGATAATCAACATGCGGACTGACAAACCAAAGTGGAAAACATCTACTCCTGATATGGGTGGCACTAACCAATAGACTTGTAACTTGGACAAAGTATAAAGAGAAGAAAAAGGAAGGCTTTCCCTTCATCAAAGGTGTTCCAGTTTTGCCATTGCCTTAGGACAGTGGTTCTGCGTTTCTTCAGTCTTCCCCCACAGACTTCAGATTTCCAACATAGACTTATACCTCTAATAACAGTAGGCTTCTGGGCCTTCAACCTTTGGCTATTGCTGGATCATTCTGGCTCTCCAATATACAAATAGTCTTTTTGAATTCTTGCACCTCTGATTCCACACATGACCATTAGGATTCTTTCTCTCCTGTTTCTGTAAGCCTAATAAATACCTCTTACAATTGAACATATTTTTCACATTGATTTTGTTCTTCTATTGATCTCTAACTATTTACCAGGTTTATCTTATTTTACAAATGCCTTTTCTAATAGACATTAAAGCTTAAAATGTTTGGTGCTAATTGAATCATTATTCCCAATTCATCAGTCTTTCCCTGTTGGCTGTGGAAATCTGCAGTAAGTGAGATTATAGAGTATAGCTTATTTTTCAACACATTCTGGAAAAGTGAAGGTTTACCGTCTAGTCTTACCTAAATAAGATAAGTGGCATGTCTTCAGTGGCATCAAATTTCCCCTTGAAGTCATTTGTTCCCAAAATCTATCATGCTTCTCCAGCCACCATAACTTTGAACTGTTTCTCCAAGTGATAATAGGCCATACATCTAGGTGAATTTAGGCTAAAAATATACAGTCCAGCCTGCCCAAGTTAAGCTTATTCATTCAAGGTCCACAGAAACAACCTACTAGCAGAATCATAAACATTAAAATCAATATTCACTTTTGTGAGCCCCTATGATTTAGAGGTTGTTTGTTACAGAAAACTCTGCTTAATAGATTGCCTGCTTAGCATGTTTAAATTCTTGGGCTTGTCCTTCAGGTCATCATCGTGCTTTATGTCCTTCCTAGTTTCAATCCTGCTACTGCATGGGGGTAAGCAATTGGGTCACTCCTTCTCAGTAGTCATTCACAGTCCTGATGGTGACACAGTGTATTAAATTATGTTTCCTCAAAGCTTAACTCAGAAATCCTCTCAACAAAGTCGGTTTGGTGACCATAAATTGATGCTTTGAAGTTTTAGGCTGTATCAGTCACCTACTCTTTGTTGAAATTTTGCTGCGTTTCTACTACCACACTTCTATTGCTATGGAATTTTATGGTCCAAAGTGTGAGTGTGAGATGGAGAAGCTTCTAGGAAGTGAGAAGCTTGGGTTTGAATGGTCTCATTTCTTAGACTTATGGGGGCTTCTGGCAAGTTAGCTATCTGTATAGCCTCCATTCTTTAGTATTAATTGTGATAGAAGTCTCAAACTTACAGGAGTCATATACAATAAGCATATTTCTACCATGGGCTTAGTCTAACATAAATCCATCCTAGTTGTCAAATACTAGGAGTTAGGGAATAAAATAAAGAGCAATCTTTATAATGTTAAAAGCCAATGGTAGAGTATACTCTCCACCATTATCCTAATTTATGGTATATAGTAGGTGTTAAATTGCTCTTAATAACAATAATACAAATCCTTATCTCTACTCAATTTATGCATTGTAATTTATTCATAAAAATGTTGTATGATATATTGTTGCAGTAAAGATCCACTGTTCACCTGGGCATGACGTTGCACACCTATAATTCTAGAATTTGGGTGGTGGAGGCAGGAGGGTCACTGCAAGTTCAAAGGTAGTTTGGTCTACATAGTGAGTTCAATGCTAGCCTAAACTACATAGCAAGGTCCTACCTTAAAAAATAAAATAAATTTTCAGAGGAAAAAAAAAATACATTAATTTGATAAGATTTGTGGGGTCATTTTAGCATTGGGAAAACATAATGAACATTAATATCAGATTTTTTGCTCTCAAGAATTTTACCATTTATTAAGAAGAAACAGTGAATTTACAAGTATATAATTTCATGGTGTAATAATTGTTATTAAAAATTAAAACAATAGAGTGGATGCTAGATAGAAACAAGTACTCACTTTAGACTAGGTAGACAAAAAAGGGCTGTGAGAAAACAAATACTGAAATGACTGAGAGCTGGGATTCTGAAGTATATGATGAGAGTGAGAAAACAGAATACAGGAAGAGAAAGGGTCGAGAAAACAGGAAGGGCAGTGCGTGGCTGACATAGTGACACAGGAGGACAGTGAGGGCGGGCATGGGGGCACACGCCTGTAATCCCAGCACTTGGGAGGTTGAAGCAGGAGGATCAGTGCTAGTCTGAGACCAAACTCGGCTACAAAAGTGAACTCAATGCCAGCCTGAACTGCATAGCGAGACACTATCTCAAAAAGATAAATAAATAAATACATACATACAAACAAACAAAAAATGAGTTCAAAGAAGAGAACATAGTGGGTTGATAGAATCTTGTTGATCATTCTAAGGACTTTTCATTTAGCTTGGTGTTAGATGGGAGCTATCGCAGAGTTTTGAATGAGAGAATGTTTGCATCAGGAAAGAGGCCTCCACCTGACCTCAGCTTTCCTCTCTTGTCTATATTTTCTAAATCTCCTCACCATTTTCTCTGCGACCATTGAGAGCTTCACAGATTGTAGCAGTTGGGACAGTAGAAGTTGGCACCAAATAATGTGCCAAGATACCCAGGACTGTCTGAGGGATAAAAGACAGCATCCTCAGGACATGACATGAGTGTGTGGGAAAATCAAGGCACACTTCTTTGCTCCCATTGCTTCCAGCTCTGATACCTGAGTGCACTTACACACCATAACACCTGCATAAGGCCATTTGCTAAACACAAATGAGGTCATTGGTCATTATAAATTGCAGATTGCCTAGATACCTTGGTTCTTTATTCATCATAAGTATTTCAGGTCCAACACCTTAGGCTGTAGAACTATGTTTTTGTTTATTTGTTTGTTTTAATTTTGCTCCTCGTTGCTGTACAGATGATGCACTATTGTGTCTGTGTTTTCATTGTACTCCTCTAATAGCCTGTAAATTCATTATTGCAGTTTTCCAGGTGTTCTGTTTCTATAGTAACATAAAATCCTTCAGAAATAAGATATTGTTGCTGAGTGGGTATTAAAGTTGACCCATGAGGCCTGAGGAAATAGATCAGTGGCATAAGCCTGGTAATTTCAGGGTCCTGAGTTTGTTCTCTGCTACAAAAAAAAAAAAAAGTACTGTGCAACATAATACATGAGAAAATTTCTGCAGTCGTCAGTCCTCCTTCTTTCAGTTTGGTGGATTCTAGTGACAAAATAGACTTTTTTAATTCTTCACATTTATGCTTTTATATATTTTTTAAAAATGTATTTATTATAGGTCTATAGGATCTTGCCACACAGCTCAGATTCATGGTGATTGTCCTGTTTTCAGCCTCCCAAGTGCTGTAATTACAGGCATGCACCATGACACCCAGCCTCAGTCCCCTCTCAGAGCAGCCTAGGGGAAGGGCAGGCACAGCATGCAGGGATTCAGTCCTAGCCACTGAGCCCCTCGCAAGCAGGCATTTCAGTCTGCTGAGATACCTGGTCATCCTGGTAAACTATTTTTAAAAATTACACATTGAACACTTAATACATCACTAAGAAGTAAATATTTTTCTGATTCTACTTTTTAGTATGTTACAAACATCAAGATCCATCAAATATGACTATTTAATGGAAGACTAATTTAACCTACCATCAATAGTTACCTTTATTTTATTTTCAAGCTTGAAAGCACTAAAAATCTAAGAAAAGTCAAATGGAAATGAAACATTTTATTGAAATTATTTTGTCTTTTTATGATGACATTTGATGTTATTCTATTACACGTACATGTTGGCTACCACATCCCTAACAACAATTTATCTCCAGGATCACACAGCTGTGTAATCTATTTATTCTATCTATCTATCTATCTATCTATCTATCTATCTATCTATCTATCTATCTATCTATCTATTTAGTTGGTCCTAGGGATTGTGGTTCGATCCTCAGCTTCACGTGCCATACCAGACTGTCATTACAGCAGCTTGAGACAGCCAAAGGAAAAAAAAAAATCCAAAATAATTTTTAAATAATCCATTTTTGTATCTATTGTTTATCTATTGATATAAATCAAACTTGTACTCATATATATTTTTTCTTGTAGAATAGTTGCTATATTTAGGTAGTAGTTCTTTTATCTCTCTTTAAAGTTAAATATTTATACTTTTTGCTATTAATATCTAAAATATATAAGGAATTGTAAAGAAGCATGGCTCAAACATTTAAAGACATAATTAAAAAATGGACATCTGAGATGAATATGCACAGATCAGATTAAGAAATCCAAGTGGAAAATAAATATGTGGAAAAATTGTTTAACAGCATTGGTCATTTGAGAAATGGAAATTTAAACAACGTTGAAATTCTATTTCACCCTAGAAAGAATGGCTCTCGTAAAGAAATCTAATAATAAATTTGGGATAGGCTGTGGGAAAAAAGAACACGTGTCACTGTTGCTGGGAGTTCAGACTGGTACAACCACTGTGGACATCAGTGTGGAGATTCCTCAAAAAGTTGGGATCAAAAGTCCCATTTGACAAAAGATCTACAAACTGCTATACATAGTTTCAGGGTAAATACTGAGGAGATTTGACTGATCTTGTCAGATGCAAAAGTTGCATTTTTTGTTATATAGGTCTAGATATATCTTGGTCTTAACTATCCAGCAGAAAAGTCTAACTATGAAGTATAAAAATTAAAGCTATATTAATATGCTGATCTGTGAAAGGTTGCAGTCAGCAACTTCAGACACT
Source organism: Myocastor coypus (assembly GCA_004027025.1). Lineage (NCBI taxonomy): Eukaryota > Metazoa > Chordata > Mammalia > Rodentia > Myocastoridae > Myocastor > Myocastor coypus. The sequence continues at coordinate 9,696 of PVJA010016849.1, forward strand.
GCAAGTTCTGCTGATAACCCACTACTGTTATGGAGTATTGGATTATATTGGGTTATTTTGCTGAATTCACACACCTACAATATTTGAATGGCAATGGAACATCACCTCTGACAAAACAAAATAAAAAAGGGAGATATAAATGAAAGACCATTTTGTACTGTATACACTACAAAAAAAATATATATATATAATATATTCACTTATGAATAGTTGAATCCTCCAGTTGCATCCATTTATACCAGCCTAGAGTTTATCTTTCTTTATAGCTGAGCAATACTGTCTTGTATAAGAATACTACATTTTTTTTATCTATTCCTCAACTGATTGACATTTGAGTTGTTTCTAAGATTTAGTTATAAGGAACTGAACTTCCATATACTATATACATTTATTATATATACATATAGATACATATATATGTATATATAATATATGTATATATCTGTATATCCAAAAGAGCTAGGATAGATATACAGCTACTTTCTCTGTGTTCAATGAGAAGAAAGATTTGTGTTAATAGTGTTTAGACAAGATAACAGGTCTGCATCTTGTACTCTGAATAGCTACTACGAAGACAGCAATATGCAATGTGTTAATTATTGTAACTGTCCTGTTTGGAAATGTTCTCCTTACTATTTCTTTCTTACTAAAATTTCAAAAAGTCCCATTTGACCCAGATAGTCCCTTTTTGGGTATTTTTCTAGAATAATTGAAAACGTCACATCACTATGATATATGTGCAGCCATGTTTATAGCAGTGTAGTTCCTTATAACTAAATCTTGGAAATAACTCGAACGTCCATCAACTTAGGAATGGATAAAAAAATGCAGTATTTTTATACAAGACAATATTGCTCAGCTATAAACAAAGATATACTCTAGGCTTGTATGAATGGATGCAACTGGAGAATTCAACTATTCATAAGTGAAACAAATCAGACCCATCAGACCCACATGTGAAAATATATTTTGAATATCAGTGTCTTTCTTCTAAACAGAGCATTCTACCTTTCCCTTTGTCCACTATATTCTCAGAACGTATTTGTGCTCATGCACTCTTCCCAACTCAACCTGTCTAGTGGCACATGAGATCTATCAGCCCTCTGCTGAGGGATACTTTTTTTTTGCTTATTCATCCAATATATTGTGCAGTTTCTGGGCTCTATGTTTGCCAGTCAGAAGTCAGTAAGTAGATGCTTCAAGACCATAAATATGCCATGCTTCTCCTTTAATTTCCTACTAGACTTATTATCCATTTAAAATTCTTGCTTGAGTTGAATTTTTTAACATGGTGATTGAAAAATTGTGAGTTTTCAGCTGAAAATTACTTCCACAATCAATAGTTGAGTTTCTATGCTCCCAGTCATCTACTCATCAATCATTTACAGTTAGTATGGACTATGAGGCTTATTTCGTTCAATAGTTTAAAATTATTTACTGTTCTGATTTACTGTGATGCTCAAATTATGCTTTACTTGGCCAGTGGGAGCCCCTTCTACTTGCCCCACATCTTTGTGGTATGTCCCATACTATTTTTAAGAACTTTTTATTTTCTGACATCATAGGGGTAGTTCATTCCCCTACAAGGAAATCATCCATTTGTCTCTAGATCCTGGGATCCTTTCAGCAGGGCTTATGTTAGAAATCAAGACCTATATGGTAGATGTAGTCAGTGTTTCTGCTTATATAATTCATCAGTAATGTTTTTGATCATTATCATGTTAATTATGGTTAGTGTACCTTTATTTAAACACCTGCTTACAAATAAGTGAAGATATTCCATACACACTAATTTTGGTATGAGCTTGAATACCCATTTACCTTTTTTTTTGAATACCAATTTTCATTCAGTTGAAGTTTTAAAACATGTGTTGAAAGAACCATGACTTCTATGAATCTGTTGTCTCCCAAATAATAAAGTATCTAACCACAGACAGCCTTATTGATAATCTATTCACAAACAGGCCTTTTGTGGTCAAGTTTTGCCATCTTCTATGGGTTTCTTGCCAGGTTATCTCTGTGTTTGGCTTGGCCGACGTGGACAGTGAAGCCTAAAGTAGAAGAACATGGGCTAAGTTTTAAAGCTTATCCTTGTTTGAAAGTAGTGAGTCATTTTGCACCTGAGTTACACAGGGCCATAGAAATATACAGCCTGTCCTTCTCTTTAGTGCATTTAAATTTTCATCTTGGGCATCTTTTCCCCCATTTTTTGGTATAGTCTAGTTGGAATAATATCTTTTTTTTTTTTTGCCTTTTTGAGACAGGGTCTCGCTATGCAGTTGAGGCTGGTCCTGAGCTCACTTTTGTAGCCCAGGCTGGTCTCGAACTTGCACCAGTCCTGCCTCAGCCTCCCGAGTGCTGGGATTACAGGCGTGAGCCAACACGCCCGGCTGGAATAATATCTTGTGGGCAGATGTTCTACAGAAAGTTCCATTATAGATTCAGCTTTCTTTTCTTCTACAGGTGAGAAAAGAGACAAGGCTGAAATGTTTTATCTACAACCCTGTCTGAATAATATCACACATAGAGTCAGATCAATTTGTACAATTCTATCTTTGAATTAGAAGTTCCTTTCATTTCCTTTTAAATAGTTCTATCTCAACAGCACTACAAAATTATTCAGAACATAAGAACACTTCCTGGTTTTGTTTTATTTTTAGTTATATTAATTGTATAGATTATTTGCCTAGAGTTTTATAAAAGCTATTACATTTCTTTGTGAATTAAAAATTGTATCTACATTTTTTCATAAATAAGGAAATAAAAAAGTATTGAGAGTTTGGTGAAAGCTTCATTTATCATATAATTCTGGAATTATATTTTTAATTATTTTTATAACTCTTTCAAGTGATGTATATTATAGTAATGAATTGATATAGCCTTTGTGAATTTTGTTATCATTAATAGCTTCTTAAGCAAGTTTCACTCATTTTTATAGTGTCTAAGTAGTTCAGATTACACTGTGTTTAATCTTGCTTGTGTAAATATACATCTATTTCTAGAATTTCTCAGTACACTTTTCTATAATTATTTTTAGTAGTGAATGACCATAATATAACATTTTTAAAGTTTGTTAGGATTATAAAATGACAAGATAAAATGAAAAATTAAGTGTGGCTTAAGCAATTACAGAAGCCAAAAATGACTGGAAATACAGTTTTCCCATATTTACTAGTGCTCAGATTTTAAATGTTTATAGACATCAAAGTCATCAAGCTCCATTTGCTGCCTGATTAATCTTTTAACATTTGGACATTTCTAAATCTAGCCTCTGTACCCCTTTTACATCACTAAAGAGCACCAATTTAAGGAGCCATTATTTCAAGGCAGAGTAATATCTAGAAAATCTCAGAATTAAGAAAACAGATTATTATTATTATTACATATTCCTACTACTCATTCAAAACTATTCAACTCGTATTATCTTAGACCCCAATATTGTTAACCTATCTACTTTACAAAGATACAGATATTAACTTTTATAGCTACTTAAGTCTCAAGATGGGAATAGCATTATTGCATATTCATCCTATTTTATATCCACAGTGACAGGCAAAAATTCCTCTATTGACCCACTTTGACCTTACAGTCTCTTATCTAATCAAAACAGATTAAATATGAATTTTTGTATGCCATCAATTTCCAGTTGACTTTATGCATTTAATCGCATTTGAATTCTCTTCTCAGGTATGTCTTCTATCACCACTCCTGTTCAACATAGTACTTAAAACATTATCAAGAGCAATTAGACAAGAGGCAGAAGTAAAAGGCACATGTATAAGAGAGGAAGAGATCAAATTATCACCATTTGCTGATGGCATGATTCTTTATATAAAAAGTTCCCCTAGAGAGATAGTTCAGTGGCATAAGTGCCCGCTTAGAAAGTGCAAGGCTCCAAGAGCTATCTCTGATATAAATAAACAAACAAACAAACAAACATAAAAGATCCCAAGACATTCTACTCAATGATTCTTAATAACAATATTCAGTAATGTGGCAGGATACACAATTCAATAAACAAAAATCAATAGCAATTCTGTACTCTAATAATGAACCCACTCAAAAAGAAATTAGGAAAATAATAACGTTCAATAATAATAGCAACAGGAAAAAATAAAAAATTAAGAATTCACATAAAAAAGTGAAAGATCTCTAAAATGAAAAATCCCAGTATTCTGTTAAGAGAAATAAAAGAGGATATCAGGAAATACGAAGATATCCCATTTTCCCAGTTAGACAGAACAAATATAATCAAAATGACCATATGTCCAAAATTTACATATAGATTTAATAAAAGCTTAATCAAAATTCCAACATGATTTTTCATAGAACTTGAAAAATCAACTCTTAATTTCACATGGAACCAGAAGAGACTCAGAATAGCAAAAGCAACCTTAGGTAAAAGGAACATAACATCATGATGTTGGACTTGAAGTTGCATTACAAAACTATTGGGATAAAAGCTGCTACGATCTTTGATGAAAGAACCAAAATAAAGTGGAGGAAAAATAGCCTATTTTTGTAAATTATATTGCAAAACTGGTCTCCTCATGCAGAGGATTGAATCTAGACCCATATATCTGACTATGTACTAAACCAAAATAATAAGTAAATGTTAAACTAGAAAAAAAGCCTTAACCATTTGGTTATGGAACCAGCTATTCCTCTCTATATATTCCTGAAAGAATGAAAGACATCATGCTGCAAAAGAAGTGCATATACGTGTTTTTGACAACACAATACTTAATAGTTGGATCCTAGAAGTAATCCATGTGTCCACCAAAATTTAAACAGATAAAGAAAACGTACTTAAATACTATGAAGTACCTAATACTTCACCATTAAGGAAAGACTGTGATTTGTAGAAAAATGAACGCATGTTGAGACCACAGTGTTAAGTGAAGTAAACAGCAATTTTTTTATGTGAGAAACCCAGAAAAAAATAAATAACAAAATAAAAGGTAGGTGATAGGAAGTAGAGACATAGATCATTGTCATATAGACAGGGAATCAAGAGATGGAGGGGGAAGGGAAGATAGGAAGGGACAAAGGCTGAAAAAAAGCAACTAAGCTGTGTTATGAACATGTACCAATTCCATAACAGGATACACACATTAAATGCCACACACATGTACCATAAATTCTCCATATGGAACATATTTCATGCTATAGCTGATTAAAATACTTGTATGCCTCCATTTATACATTCAGTGTAGTGGCCAATTTTCATGTACTTTACACTGCTAACAAATTCTATATGCTTAACACATTTTTTTCCCTTGAATTTCTTGGTACATGTTCCTTTGAACTTGCTTTGGATTCTGTTCCTTAGTCATCTTATAGAACTTCTCTTTGTCCATTTTTCTGTGAATTCTCAGGATTTCTAAGAAATCAGGATTGCTAAACCTTCCTGTATTCTTGATCTACATATGCTCTGTAGTTGACTTTATTAATGCCCCTACTGCACTGCTTAATAGAATATGAATTGATAGACATTGTTATGTTTGTGCTTGTTCACATAACGTCAATGAGATTTGTTTGCTAATGTGAGTCTTTTTGCATTTCTCCAGCTAACCTTGATATTGCTACATAACTCCAGCTCTTCCTGGACAGATGAGACACCTGTCTTAGACTCCTGAGTACTGAGATTACAGAAGTGCTCCATTACATACATCATATTCTTAAAAAGAAACTTTTAAAAAAGAGATTGACCTAGTGTTGTACTGATATGTATGTGTGTGTATGTGTATAGATAGACAGAGATAGAGATAGATATAAATATATATTACATCATTGTAGTCTCTTTACTTATTATTACCTATAACTCTAAATTCTTCAAATATTTTCCAAAATAGAAGAATAGAACTCTGATGGATATCAACATTGGCACATAAATATTTAATATCCTCCTCCCCTGCATTATCTTTTCAGGTGCTACCAATATCTTCCTTATGGTAGCTTGGCACAGGGTGATCTTCCTCCCTCCAATCTGTTCTACAGCCCAAGAAATCATGCTTCAAACAATACTGACCATGTTGAACTCTAGTACTGAATTTCTATATTAACTTCCATTATTCAGAGCATAAAATATACAGTACTTAGAAATTACAATTTTGGGGACAGCAAGAAAAGGTCGCGATCCAGAGACAATGACGGAGTCGCCACTGGAGTGGATCCGACTCCCTAGCAGTCATCGCAAGAAACCCACCCACCCGTGCACCCATCCCCCTGGCCTGTTCACAATGCAGTCTGCTTCTGCGAAGTGGTATAATCGAAGGGGCTATGTCTTCATCGAATTTTATGCTGAAGAGAATAAAGATGTTAATGTAAATTTTGAAAAATCCAAACTTATTTTCAGTTGTCTTGGAGGAAGGAAGTGATAATTTTAAACATTTAAATGAAATTGATCTTTTTCACTCTATTGATCCAAGTGATTACAAGCATAAAAAAACAGATAGATCAATTTTATGTTGTTAACAAAAGTAGAATCTGGCCAGTCATGGCCTACGTTAACAAAAGAAAGGGCAACACTTAATTGGCTTAGTGTGGACTTCAATAATTGGAAAGACTGGGAGGACGATTCTGATGAAGACAGGTCTACTTTTGATAGTTTCTCTGAGATGATGAACGACATGGTGGTGACGAGGATGCAACATTACCAGGAGGAGACGGAGCAGATGCTGATTCACAAGACCGTGATGATGAAAAATGCCAGAGCTAGAAGAAGCAACTGTCTGTCACCTGAATTTTGAAAAAGAAAATAACTTCACTGCAAGATTTCATAATTGAGAGAATTCCTGAGGTGATAGCTCTAAAGGCAGATGCTTAATTTGCCTCCTTTGACCCATTTATCAAACCTGTTCTCCCCACCCCCTTTAAGGCTTCACTAGGGGTTAATAATGCACCATTGTATGGAGCAATTCAAGTCACCTGAGAGATTATTCTTATGCATGAACATTTCCCAGACTTTCACAAGCTGTTGAATTCACAGACAATACAGGAATTGTGATAATAAAAAGAAAAATTTCACCTGTCTTCTTTACATAACTTTTTTTTTTTTTTTTTTTTTTTTTTTTTGGCTTTTTGAGACAGGGTCTCACTGTGCAGTTCAGGCTGGCTTTGAGCTCACTTTTGTAACCCAGGCTGGTCTCGAACTCGCAGCAATCCTCCTGCCTCAGCCTCCCAAGTGCTGGGATTACAGGCGTGAGCCAACACGCCCGGCTACATAACTTCTTAACATAGCTACTGACATGGTAGAAAGTTCTCAGTATGGGGAACATAACTAAATTTTAGATTTTAGATATGAACTCAAATTGGCTGATATGTTAAACTGATAACCTGTCATCCCTCTGGTGTACCTTTCAGAAACATTCCACTAAAGCTTACTTTTCAAAACACTTACTTAGCATTATTGTATGTAACTGATCACTGGTCAGTGTTACAGATGTTCCTTTGCTAAAGCTAGTAAATGCCCTTAATTTGGATGGTTTTTGAAGCCTATACATTTGGTATTATTTGGCCCTTAAGCTTTTACGTCTCTTAGCATGGAGGATGAAGAAAGCTGTACATTGTTGCTTGGCCAGATTTAGGCCAGATTTGTATTTTCACTGTCAGTATGGCAAATGAATGAAAAGGTGTTAATACACTATTGAGTTTTTTATCTGTTTTTGATTCAGTTTGTATCCTAGCTGAAAAACCTGAATTTATGCTTATGACAGTAGGATTTTTTTAAACGTCTACGTTCTAATAAACTGTTGGAAGACTTTTGACTGTCAAAGAAAAAAAAAAGAAATTAGAATTTTTGATTCATTCTGATATAATCCTTATATTTTAGTTAAATGATGACTGTTTGCATATTTACAATTCCTTGGTTGTTATCATTATTTTGAGCAAATAAAATATTCTTCTCCTTGGTTTTATCATGTTACCCTCCTTCATTTTCCGTCTGAGTCCTAGTTATGGAACATCTCTAGTTGTTCATGTTCATGGCCTTGCTTATAGAAACTTCCTTCTGCCTGAAACATTTGATTTTTTTCTGCCATATTTATTTATTTATTTATTTATTTATTTATATCAGGAAAGCCATAACCTTCACTAAATTCAATCATGTGCATGGTGATTATGGAACAGGCAATATTCCTATGCCATGAACCCTTGTCCTCTCTCTACTTTCTCTGTGGTAACCTCTTGACTAAAAGCTCCACAGGAATACATGTTCCCCATAATTGTCCAGCATTTCCCTTACTGCATATAAGCACCTGGTATGTAACATCATTATGTTTGTTTTGTACAGTTTCAAGACAAAGCTCATAGCCACAGATTAAAGACACTAAAGTTCAACAAAAGAAAATATTGGAGCAGACACTGATAGTTCCTCTGAATTATTTAAAGTTATTTGTCTTCTGCTTCCATCATGATGCAAATGTTCCAGTAGTAAGAACTAAGCCTAACTTGGCTACTGTTTTATCCCTAACAAACAGTTGGCAGTGTTCACTCAGCATTATCTGATTCATAAACTTCTTAGTTTATAGCTTTAAGATTTATTTATTTATTTATTATGTTTTAGTACAGGTCTACAAGGTCTCATTACACAGATTGGACTGTAATGATCCTGTTTTCAGCGTCCAAGTGGTGGGATTATAGGTGTGAGCCACCATTCCCAGTTTCAATTGCCATCTCAGGGCCTTGGGAATTGGCCCAGCCTGGCAGGATGGGGATTGAACCCTGGGCCCTTGGGTCTGCCTAAGCAGGTACTTTAATCTGCTGAGCTATCCGGCTGACCCTTCTAGCTTATATCTGCCCTCAACAATTTTAGACAAGAGTGAACTAATAATAAGAATTTATAGTGAGAAAACAGCCCTCTAGTTAATATCCATTGACCTTCTGCTAATATTCATTAGTCAACTTCCTAGGGAAAGGCAACTAGACAAGAAACAAATCTTAATGTAGAGATTTTCTCCATTGTGACACATCTATCATTATTCATAGAGTCAAATGCCAAGTGTACTACGGTCCTTGCCTATAGAGGGTGTCCTTTGTAAACATTCACCTTCTTAGTCTTCATTGAATAGGCACAAAATTATAGTTACACACAGAGACACATTTTGATATTCTCTTGCATAGTATGATGACTACAGGAAGCAATACTGTATTATGTTCTTTCTCTCTCTCTCTCTCTCTCTCTCTCTCTCTTTCTTTCTTTTTTTCTTTCTTTCTCTCTCTCTTTCTTTCTTTTTTTCTTTCTTTCTTTCTTTCTTTCTTTCTTTCTTTCATTTATTTTGCAGAACCAGCAATTAAACTCAGGCCCCTGTGTTTGCCAGGCAAGTGCTTATTATACTGAGCTATCTCCCCAGCCCCTGTATATTTTAAAATAAGTAGAAAAGAGGACTTTATGCTATTACTATAAAGAAAGGACAAGTTTTTGAGGTGATGGAGATGCAAAATACCCTGACTTGATGATTACACATTATACACATGCTTCAAAATGTGACATTTCACTCATGAATTATATGTATCTATTATGTGTCAACTAATATAAACTATGAAATAGAAATTTTAAACTCTAAAATACAAAATAGAGCATAATTCTCATTCTGATAAGTTCATGCACTATTGAAGGGAACATGTATACAAGAAAAATCTTCGCTCAGCCCCACAAAGGCCATATAGACATATGGGGGAAAGCCATCTGCAAGAATTAATACCAAATACCATTACCTCTGCAGTTTGTCTGACATATTCTGCTCTGAAAACTTAATTTGATTCCTACTAATTACTAATCTACTGGCCATAAGCTCATGTTTCCACCAATTAACCATTAGCACTACAATATTGTTTTAATTCTGTAACAAAGCACATTCTGAAAAACAAAATATAAAAGCCTTGTAGAAGAAACTATCTGAAACTTCTTGAAACCAGAATAACATTTATTCTTCTCTAACGTACCCATAATGATTACAGAAGGTAGGCAAGGGCTCTCAACTAAAGTTCTCTCAGTATCTTAGAACAATTCATCCAGGATCAGAAAATTGGATTCGTTTTGAGTAGTTGGATACTCTTTCACAATCTCTTCACTTATCTTTCAGTTTCAATTCCCTATACCCAATATATTTTCCACTCTTTCCAGTCTAGGATCATTCTCTTTGACAGGGAAGACAGAAAAAAAATAGGAAATCCCTATTCCCTCCCTTTTTTGTTTGCTAAATTTATACCATCTTCTTATAATCAATAGGAATTCTGCTCAGTCTTTTCTCTTGCTGAAGATACAACTAAAAATATGTTTTATCCCCAGCTTCTTTTGACCTGTAGTCTTTCTTATGTAATCCCTGCATTTTGCTTAGATAATGAAGGTTCTCACATTTATAATCCGTTGGTTGTTACTTTTGTCTTAATCCAATAAAATATTCTCAAACAGTGTAATGTTCATTAAGTTTATTTGGAGATATTTGCAAGTCATTTTATTGTCATATTGTATTGTGGACGTTCATGTTTAGCTGAGATGCTGTATAGATAAAGGATTTTCTTCCAAGTGGCATGCTAGTAAGAGACAATACTCAGATTCCTCTAGCTTGTGGGACTTCCCTCTTTTCAGAAATCTTTCATTTTTCATCAACCAAATAGGGTCTATTTTTCTCCAGAAGAAGTAATGTGACTGGTGTATTCATCTGATTAGATTTTTCTATACACACAAAACATAATATAATGTATATTATATGTATTGATGTATTATTTTTGTAAACAGTAGTATACTACTCTGCTAGTCTTGACATCTTAAGTAATATTTATTTTCCTACAGTTCTTGAAGGTCAAAAGTCGAAAGTCAAGGTGTTAGCACAGTTGCTGTTTTTGTGGCCTCCCTCTGGGCTTTCCGATGACTGCCCACACAACACATCCTCATATAGTTACCTTAGATTTCAATATTGTTTGCCTGATTTCCTCTTCTCATAAGAACAGCAGCCATATTAGATTAGAGTGTACCTAAATGACTTCATTTTTCCTTAGTTCCCTCTCTGATGGTTCCCTCCTGATACACTTATATTCTGAGTACCTGAAGTAAAGGCTTCAATATATGAAGCTTCATGGAGACATCATTTATCACATAACAAGTAGTTTTCATAAAAAACAGTTCTGATTGTATTTTTTTTCCTTGAAAAATAGAGCCAGATGTCATGGTGCATACTTATAATACTAATAATCTGGAAATATGAGGAGGGTGATCATCAGTTCTATTCCAGCCAAGTGATACAGAGAATTAGTAAGACCATGTAACAAAACAATTTATAGAATAGAGTTGATATAGTTCACTTTGAAGGCCATGGATTTAATCGCCAGTATAATAAATACTTCTTTTCCATGCTTCCCCACAAACCTTCTCTAAATCTTTGTTCTCTTCAACTTCATAAAGCTCTGCAATTTTAGTTCTGAAAGTTTTCTTCATGATTTTATAAAGTTAAAAAAATACTATGGAAGCAGTTGCCCAAGGTAACCAAAAGAAAAGATGGGTTCATAAAAGCATTAAAAATATATATACCTGTAACACTGAAGACATAAATGTGCAATGTAATAGCCACTGATTAACATTTTTCATCTTAGTTTTTAAAATTGTGTATCATTTCTAATATCTTATCTTTTAATATTTATTTATTAGTGTATTTGGTACAAGGTCTCACTACATAGACTGACTCATAGTGATCCTCCTATTTTCTTCCTTCCCAGTGCTGGGATTACACCACCATCTCCAGACCCTGTGGGCAGCTCAGCATGCCTGAGCTTGGGGCTGGCACAGCATGTGGTGCCACGAATTCATCCTCTGTCCTTCTACATGCCAAAGCAGGCAGTTAGTCCATTGAGCTATCTTGTTTGCCCTATTTTTTTATTATCTTTAAAATAAAGCCGGGCGTGGTGGCTCACTCCTGTAATCCCAGCACTTGGGAGGCTGAGGCAGGAGGATCGCTGCGAGTTCGAGACCAGCCTGGGCTACAAAAGTGAGCTCAAAGCCAGCCTCAACTGCACAGTGAGACCCTGTCTCAAAAAGCCAAAAAAAATAAATAAATAAAAATAAAATAAAATAAAAAAAATCTAACTGGACAAAAAAAGACAAGCTACTAAATCGAGAAATATTTTTAAAAAAATAAAAATAAAATGATATAGCTTTTCCACCAAATATATGTATTTATCACCCCACAGTCAAAATGACCATCAATGAATAGTGTGTATCAAATCATGACACTGAAGCAGCCAGACTTAAAGATATTGATGAAATAATGATTTTGAGACTGTGCAGAAAGCAGCCAAAATGACACAATAAATGTGTTAAGTACAAAGGGGAAACGTGGAGGTGGGTTAGTGGCAATGCATCTTTCAATGTAATAACATATAAAGAAAATTTAACATCCGCTATAGTTTGATTATACCATGTGCAATTTCTGTGAACTACCTTTTCATTTACTTCACAAATCTTATAACTATTGAAGAGCTTCTTAGTAGTTGGTGTGAATGTTTACATGTTAGATAAATTAACACTGTGGAGTAAGTTGCAAATATTTCCAGTTTGGCCCTTGTCTTCTGATTTTTTTTTTTTTTTTTGGTTGTTGTTCAAACAAAACATTAAAGCTTATTATAGCACACTGATATAGGTTTCTTTTCTCTCTTTCTTCTTTATTTTTTATACTGGGACTTGAACTCAGAACTTTGCCCTTGTTAGATAGGTGTAAGGTTTATACTTGTGACATTTTAAAAGAGTTCTGCATGGTTCTGTTTTGTTTTGATTTTTTCTTAAAATGTTTTATTTATCTGAATTTTTTGCACTTCGCATAGGTATACAGATGATCTGCTTTTCAAGAAACTAGCCTATTAATATAGTTCACTTTATTAAATCTTATTTTCTTAAATACGGAATTAGATTATAAAATGTTTGTGGATATAAAATTTTAGTAGTTCTGTTCTAGTTGAGTAAAAGCACACCCAGTTTGTTTTCATATTTTTTAGCTTTATAATGTTAATATTTAGAAATATAGTCCTATTCTTTCCTACACTTTATCTTTCTTTCAGAGTTATTAGGTATATTTTGGCAACAAATTAATAACATCAATATTGGAAGTACTGCCCTCATTATGTTTGTGCATTTTTGTATTTAAGAAAATGCCAGAAGTTGGGGGAGTCCAAAGTCTAATGGAGAACACAGGCCTAGCATGGGTGAGGAATTTGACTCAGTCCTCAGAAACACACACACACACACACACACACACAGAAAACTTTTCATTTATTTAAACATTCTTTTATGTCTTTCAGCCTTTGAAAGTTATTTTCTTGCGCATGGTTGTCATTTATTATTAAGATGACTTTCAGTACTTCAAATATTTTGCTGCTACTACCAATGATTTTTTTCTTTCATTATATTTTAAAATAAATTGTTATTTTCCACCGAGACATTAAGGAATATTGGCTATATTTTATTATAGTTCTTAAAGCACTGTAATATTTTCTGTAATGTGTACATATATATTCATATTCAGAAAGACTGCATCTTACTTTTATGCTGCAGAATTTCACATAATGATACATCAATGGAGAGATTTTAAAATGATACTTACAATATTTTCTACTTAGTTATGCTTTAGAATAAACTGAAATTTCACATTTGAAATGATGGTTTTAGCATAAAAATATGTTATTTTGATTATACATCTACTATTTAAACCACAAGACCAAGCTGTTGTCATTTTAAAAGAAAGCATTTCATTGCTATAGATTTGCTTCAGAGTAAGATCATAAATAAATACAAGAAAAGAAAGCATGAAATCTTCAAAATGACTTAAGATAATGGAGTCCTTTAATAACAAGCTAACATAAGAAAAATGTATATCAGCAGAAGAAATGATTACTTCTTTGTAAAATTTATCATGATAAAGGAAAAGATTATTTAATTTTATATATACATAAAAGTATAAATATTTCTAATCATGTACCAGAACTGTTATTTGTTTGAGAAAAGTAACTCATTCATTGATTGGGTTATTCAGGTACTGTCTACGTGGATGTGTGTCCAGTTTCTCAATCTAGGATTTGTAATGATGATTGTGATATATCAGAAGAATGGACATGTTGAATAAATGATGACTTTCCCCATGAGGAGATCATAAAATATTTGAGACTAATTGGCACACTGCAATTGCAAAACCTTTGATCGTATATGTATCTGCTTCCTCTTAGTCCAAAGAGAAGTATATTCTTTCCTGTTTTTTTTCTTTCTTTCTTTCTTTCTTTTTTCTATGCAACACTAATAGGGAGGTGGGTCATGCCCACACACTGCACTCTATAGAATGATTTTGAGGACAATATGCAATATGTCAACTTTCAAAGAAAAAAAGGGGGAAAAGAAAAAAAAAAGTAATGTGGATTTAGAAAGGTTAATGTTTAGTTGTTTGATCAATCTTATATACCTATATGTATTAATCTAAACTGATCCGATGATGAAAATATGTATTATAACCATTGTTAAATTTAAACAATAATAACTTTATCCCTCATTAGTTAGCATCACTAGTATTAATATTTATGTTACTGTACTTTTTCAATTAAAATCAAGATTGTATAATCATGTTGAATTATTTTCTAGTATCTTATATTTCTTTATTCTTTCTGAATAACTCCATATCAGTTGATATGTAGACTATTAATTATACCCTGTCTCTATTGTTTCTGTTTGTTTGTTTGCTCATTGCTATTTTACCCATCCATCAACTCCCAGTATTAAGAATAGTTACAGATATACAGCGACAAATCCATATTTATTTAAATACTTTAGCTTTAATTACCTTGATTAATTAATTAAAAGATATAGTCACCTGTGGTGCTTTTGTGTAGAGCTCTGTGAAAACAAAAAATGAAGTGGATAATGTAATAATAATAATCTCTTAAAGTATCTAAATATTTTCATCTTGAATTATTTGTACTTTCATAAAATGTATGACATCTTCAGTCAAAGTGTTAAAGAATACCGTAAAAGAAAACCTCTAGAGCCGGGCGTGGTGGCTCACGCCTGTAATCCCAGCACTTGGGAGGCTGAGGCAGGAGGATTGGTGCAAGTTCGAGACCAGCCTGGGCTACAAAAGTGAGCTCAAGGCCAGCCTTAACTGCATAATGAGAACCTGTCTAAAAAAGACAAAAAAAAAAAAAAAAAAAAAAAAGAAAACCTCTAGAAACTCACAAAAATGTCTTCGCATTCCCTGCTGGTAGCATTCACTACATCAATAACATCAATTATTATTTCTACCTTAAAACAGTTATTTGTTTTATGAGCTGAGGAACAATTTTATGCATGAGTTTTAAGGTGCTAAGAATATAATGCCAGCTTTAAAGAGCCTTACATCTCTGTGTTGTTCTTAAGTTTCTTTCTTTTCTCCTTAAGATAAACTCCAAGTAAAAGCTGAAACACAAGCAGACAGCTACAGTTTTAAACTGTCAGCAATTTTTAGAAGTCAGACAAAGAGGAAAGACACTAAGGTTTGAAGGACCTAGTTGGTCCTATGGAAGGTGATCAGATGAGTGGGAGCAGGAGGTTTCTGCAGCTCTCACAGATGCTAGCTTCTTATTTTTATTACTTACCAAATGAACAATAACATCTCTTTGGAGAACCACATGTCATTTGATCTTCCATCACTGCAAGTGATTGAAAATAAAGAGGATTAAAGAACAAGAGACGTTGACTGATTCACACATGTTCTAGACATTAGAAATAGCAGAAAAAATGTAAATGTTATAGCTTTGTAGATAATAATTCTCCAGTAAAATGCTACAATTATAATCTACATTTTACTAAAAAACTAAGATTAATTTTTAGATAAAATGTAAATTTTATAAATTAAAAGTTCAATAACTAAAATTAAGAATGTAGTAAATGACTTAAACAGTGGAATTACAAGGGCTCTGTGATTTAGAAGATAAGTGTAGGAAATATCAAAAGAAAACAATGAAATTGACAAAAGAAAGTATATAAAATAAAATGTAAACCTCATAGAATAAGTCTAATGAGCATACAATCATAACTCTAGGATTTTTTTTTTTTGTTATGGCTGGCTCAGCCTGCCCTGGGGGAGGGGCTGGTGCAGCATGTGGTGCCCGGGATCAGACATTGGTCCCTACTGCCACCTAAGCTTTCCTAAGCAAGCACTTTAGACCACTGAGCTATCACGCCGGCCCCATAGTTCTAAATACAGAAGGAAATCATCAATAAGTTAAGAAATAATGGCTGTTAATTTCTGAAACTATACAAAGATTTCTAGCTACAGAGTCAAGAATTTCTAAGAAATCTAGGCAGAATAAAGGAAAAAATATGTAGTAAAGGAGCAAAAATAAGACTGTCACCTAACATTTCAAAGAATGAAAAGCAGAAGGATATAAAATGTTACCTAATAATGGTGAATGAAAATAACTCCTAGTCTAGAAATCTATGAGGCATAATTTTGTTAAAAAATATACAATAAATATATTTTCATGCAAATTATCTGAGAAAAATTTTTGTCACCTCATCAGCTCCTATTTACAGAAAGAAAATTATACTAAAGTTGAGAAATGGAAGAAACCAAAAATTATAAAAATAAATTGAGGGCCCAGCAAGATGGCTCAGTGGTCTTAAGCACCTGCTTAGGAAAGCTTAGGCGGCTGCAGGGACCGTGGTTCGATCCCTGGCACCGCACCAGCCTTGCCCTCAGGGCAGACTGAGCCAGCCATAAAAATAAATAAACAAACAAAAGTTCTGAAGCAAGAAATAAAATAAAATAAAAAATAAAAATAAAATAAATTAAGTTGACTATTTTAAATAAATGCTACTTGTATGAATCAATAATACAAATGCCTTAATTAGCATAAGCATATATGGAAGATATTGCTAGTATCTTCTTGGAGAATTCTTCAGCCCATGTGGTATTCCATGCAGCTTTGCTATCTCTAGTGACTTCATTTCTGTGCCTGAGGCACAATTTAGCCATATGTAAGTCTTTCCAGAAGTTCATGGAGGTACTGCCCAGGGTAGTCCTTAGTGTGTAGCAAATGAAAATTGATAAAATACCTGTTTTCCTGACCATGACTGACAACATTCAGTGATGTGTTTTGAGAGCTGGCCTGTGTTAGGCCTGTGTGGCTGTAGCATATTACTGTAAGTTTGGTAGTTTGAGAAAACAGAAATTTGTTCTTTCTGTTAGGTGGATGCCAGCTTGCCCAGGTCCCTCAAAATGTTCTTGGGAACAATCCTTCTTGTATTCCCAGTTGCTGGTGCCACTAGATGTCCTGGTTTGTGGCTGTGTGATTCCAGTATCTGCTGCCATCTTCACATGCTCTTCTCCACTTTGATGTCCTTTTTCCCCCTGTATGTTAAATCATTTGCCATGGGTTGCAGGTTCACTGTAGTTCAGGATGATCTTCTCATCTCTAAATTCTAAAACTAAAAATCAACTGTGAACATTTTTTTCCTAAATATGGTCACAGTAATAGCGTCCTGGGGGCACTTATGATCTTTTGGGGGTCATTATTTAGTCTAGTACAGCTTCAAACCTGTTCCTTGACACACCACTGGATTTTCTGCTTTCTCTACTTAATAATCTTCTACTTTGGATTACCTTCAAAACAACCTCTCATAAGTCTAACTCTGTCCTCAGAATCCATTTTCAAAAAAGGCAAAACTAGTTATGCAGATGAAATAAACTGTACAAAGCAATAGCACAGAGCCTGACAATCTAAATGTGCTAAAATATTCATATATATTTCCTTATTTGATAAGGAATACAGATAAATTGATAGTCATTATAAGACATACAGAATGATGCCTGGGTACATAATTCCAGAGAACTCATTCACAATGCATAAGGCCCTTGGTTCAATCCAAAGTAGTACAAAACAAATTCAAGAATGGTTGTTCTATGCATAGTCCAATATTCCATAATAGTAGTAGATTATCAGCAGAACTGGCAATGTTGGAAGCTGTTGACTTGAGCTTTTCATTGCTCAGCATACTTACCTGGCTTTACTTTTTATGCCTTATGGTTAAACTTTTCTCCTGGATGATTAAGGCCAAATTAAAACGAGAGTTATATAACAAAACATGTAACTTTTGTATCTGCCAAGGTCAGTCAAATCCCCTCAAGATTTACCTTGAAACCATGCACAACATTTTGTAGATATTTTGTCAATGTCATCCAGCTGGATGAGTCATGGCCATTGCTTGACCAGTTTGCTTTCTGTGAAAGCCAGAGAGAATGTTTTCTCTCTAGGTGTCTCTCCTTAGGCACACTATACATTATTGATCCGATTCCTCTGTGGCTCCAGAACTACTTTCTCCTAGCTCGATGAGAACAGATATTTATACCAATAGTGTTTAGAAACGTTATCATGTCTACATCTTGTATTCTCAATAACTACTATGAAGACGACAATGTGCATTGTATTAATTATTGTAGCTGTCCTACTAATGTGTTTTCAAACTATCCCACTGTTATTTATTAAAAGTAATAAAATTATAAGACAAAACAAAAAATTTAAAATAAAAAGAATGAATGTTCTGATTTTTAGAGTAATAACTAAAGTATCAAATAGAAGGTCAGCAAGATAGTTCAGCAGACTAAGCATTCGCTTAGTCAAGTGCAGGAATCAGGATTTGATCTCTGCACCACATGCCATGCCGACCTGCCCCCAGGTGCACTGAGCTGGCAACTGAGACCTGATATGGTGGTGCACACCTGTAATTCCAGAACAAGGGTGGCCTAAAACTGGTGTATCACTAATGAGTCTGAGGTTCAGAGTGAGATCTTGCACCAAATACATTAAAAAGAAGTTGAAAAATGGAATAGTCTTGATACTTCTAAAATAACTAAAAGAAAATATCTGACAAGGAGAATCAGAAATCATATTATACCAAATATAAATATAAGTAACACTAATTAAAAATAGGTACTATTATAGAGGATACAAAAACAAATATATGTTACACAACTAATCATATGGTGCTAGGATATTCAAGCCTCAAACTAACTGGACTAAAGGAAAATATACAAATCTATATTACAGAAAGACTTTAACTCATTGCACTCCATGACTTACCAAATAAACACATTGCAATCATTACTAGTGATGGAGAAGATTTGAGTATATTTGATAACTCATACCCCATATAGGCTTCGAGAACATTAGCTGAGGAATATTATTTTGTCCAGAAGTAAATGGAGAATTTGTCAGAATGATCACATAGTATACAATGAAGTCTAAATTTTTTAGAGACAATATTAATCTTGCAATTTAGGAGTAAAGTTATTAAAACAGAATACAGTATGTATTTTGAAAGATTATAAAATACAATCTTTGTGTGGGATTCAGGTAAAACCTTTCTTAAAAACAAATATATAAGTGTAAATAAACTTATTGGAATAATGGCTAAAAGTCAAGAAACTAAACTTCATTTATGAGAAGTCAGAAAAAGAAAAGGTAACAATAACAAAAAGTGCAAGAAGTTAAAAAACACTGGCAAAATCTGGTGCAACAAAAAGCAAAAATATAATCCAGTAACACAAAACAAAGGAAAAGTTGAACAAGGAAAACAATGAAATTTCTGCTTTATACTCTATAAGGCATTTTTTCATTTGGGGGTTGAAATAAATGGTAACATTTCAAAAATAAATATATCATATATATGTATATATATATATATATATGTATATTAAGAAATGCTACAGTTCCCATTTTAGTAAAAAAAGAACATTAAAGTTGATTACTATTTTTAATTATTATACATTTTATAAAAGAAATACATTGTATAGCACATCCAAAATAGAGAGGGGATATTATGAAAGTAAAGAACAGCCACTAAAAAACTTGTAAACCATTTCCCACTTTTTCTGATTTTATTGCAGATTAGGAAAGTAAACTTCATCATAAGCCATCAGTATTTTGCAAATCCTGCTTACATTACTGATACGCTTTCCATTGAAAACTACTGAGTCTGCTGAGTGTGTATCTGTACAAACAGCTTGACTGTTCTGTACAAGGCCCTAAATTCAATCCTCGCAAATACAACCAGATATGTACACACATATCCATATGTGTGCGTGTGTGCACACAAACACACACAATTAGTTCAGCAGACCTTCAGTATTTTGCAATGATGTGATTATGATATTCTAAGTGAACAGTAGATAACATGCTATAATACTAAGTTTATTTTGTCTAGTTTCTGTACAATTTTGGCTTCTAAAATGAATTCTTAACAACTTCTCTTCCAGGAATTATTAATAATTTGGGGCCATATTCCTAGTCTCCTACCTAAAATTCAAAGACAACAATTGTACCAAAGCTTGATTTCAGGTATAAAACCCTGCTTCATCAGAGGTGATTCTATTCTTTCCCCTTACTTCCTATCCTTTCTTCTGTCAGTATGAAAATTCCAGTGCTCTCCAAGTCCTTATTTTCTTAACATTTATATGGTTATTTATACACAGAGTCTAAATATTTTAACATGAATTTACATGAATAGAATAATAGAATAACACAGTGATGGCTCACTTTGAATTACTTGAGCGAGTACCTTCCTGAGACACTTAAAAACACAAACTTGACCATTACATATAGTATGAGTTGTATGTTTTTCCTACAGGACTCATGTGATGTTAGATCTCTAATTCATGTTTAGATATCATACATTTGGGAGTGATCCTCATCAGTGGACCAATTCATTTATGGGTAAATGGTTTCATGGATTACAGAGAGAATGGCTTAGTTGTCCTTAGCATAGGTCAGTTGTAAAAGTCAACTCAGCTGTCTCTCTGAACTTCCAGCCACTCTCATATGCTGCCTCACTTGAAAACTGCGGAGGACCCCCACCAAGAAGAACACCTTCACCAAATGGGACCCCTTAGGCTTGGACTTCCCAGCCTTTGGAACCATTAGAAATGAATTTCTTTCATATATAAGTTATACAGACTGCAGTGTTCTGTTTTGACCAAGAAAATGGACTAAGATAAAATATTCCTCTCTCTATTCTCTTGAGAAATTACCTTAACAAAGCAGTAACATTGGCCATTTTATTTGGTCTGACTAAAAGTTTGCTTTTAATTACCAAAACACAAAACAGAGTAGATTTCAATGCTCTATCAGAAGCAGAAATCAGAGAATTACCTGAAGATAGAGGAGCACTCAAGATATGACATCTTTCTAGGAAGTATAACCTGCCTTTAAAACTGCAGTATTTAAGCAAGAGCACTGTCATCCATCTTAATCAGGAGAAAATGTTTTCATGATTACTCTAGTTAGTTGTCATTCAGCTGCTGAGGTTTAATAAACTTGCCTAAAAAATAAAGTGCTCCATTCTGTGATTTGTGATATGGAGTAAAGTCCCTGTTGTCTCATGAGTGGTGTTTAAACAGTCCAAATTAAAATGTAAGCACTTGAGAACTAGATTAAATTATGTATCACCAGTTTCTCTCCTTCAAAGTTTCAAACTCATGTTGTCTTTGAAATTGAGTATTAAATTGTCCCTGGTGGCACTGAGCCTTTCTTATCTTTTATCAATTTATATGGGTACCCAGCAAGTTTTAAAAAAAAATCACACTTTTCAAATTCACTATCTGAAGAAGTGGGAAAGGCTTGCTCTGAATTTAAAGTATGCTTTTTTCTTTTCTTTTCCTAAATAAGTTTTCTACTTGGGAATGAGAAAGATAAGCAAATTACATTTATTGGCCATTACTTTGTAGTTGCATAGCAAAAGGATATTTGTATAACTTTATCTCATTAAAATCTTAAGCCTTGTGAGACCATTATTTTCCCAAATTTTATAGATCATAAAACAGCATAATTTCCTTCTGATGTCTTGAAACCTGTTTAATCCAGCATATTTTACAAATGCTGTAGGAGGTGGAGGATGAGTTGAACATGTATTATTGGATTTTTCAGTCTCCCCTTAAAAAAAAAAAACAACAGTCTTAGCTATATGATATTGTTCAATTTCCCTCCCTCCTCAAGAAGTGGGCATAATTCTGGGTGCTCTAAATTGCTCTTGCTAATAGATATGTGAATGCTGTTTCTCCTAATACTCTGATGAGAATCAAGTATTGCAGAGGCCATGAATGCAAGCATGGCTTAAGTTTAGAGTCCTGGAGTACTCAGGATTGGCCTTGGAAGTGAGCTCAGACTCCAACTGAGATAAGGAGTGGTGAGCCAGGCTTCCACTGTCCTCGACATTCAGATATACACCAGCTTGCGCATTATCTCATATTTGCATCTCAGTTTACTAAGCATTTTACACTGACTCAATTAAAATGTGTCACTATCCTCTTCTATGTATTCTTTCAAACCAAATTAGTCACAAAACATTAGAATAGGTATTATAATACATCAAATAGGACCAGCCAAACAGTTTAGCAGACTAAAGTACCTGCAAGTAGGCTGAGGGGACAGGAGTTCCATTCCTGGGCCTGCTATGCCAGCCTCCACCCTCTGAGCATGCTGAGACAGCAACTGAGACTGGGTGTGGTGCTGCATGCCTTATAGCTCTTCGGAGGCTGTAAACAAGTTGATCACTACAAGTCCGATCTAGTAGTGAGATCCTGAACACCCTATAGACCCTTCCCTAAAATAAAATAAAATAATTGTCAAATAATATTTTATTTAACAAATATTAAAGCTTTAAGTCTCATGCCATGAAACATGTTTTTGTTTTTTTTTTGTTGTTGTTGTTTTTTCCTTTATTCTTTCTCTGAGTTTACCTCATTCAGAACTCAAATTTGAACCCAGGGTCTTTGCATTGAAATAATTGACTTACAAAGTAAATGTCAATTATTTTCCTCACAGCCTTGGAGGTTTCAATCTGTTGCCCTTCACTCCCATCACTTTAGGGCCTGTGGTAAGGCAGAGCAGCATCACAGGATCAGGAAACCGAGCAAAGCCACCACCTCATGGGCAAGAACTGAAAGAGCGAAAGAAGAGTGGACTGTGGTTTCATTATCTCATTCAAGCACATGACCCAATAAAAGCCTCCTACCAGACACCAAGTTTTAAAAATTCTACCACCTCCCAATAGTACCACCTTCAAAACCAAACGTTTAACACATGGTCCTTCAAAGCAGTCTCGCTCTAAATGGTGGCAGTTATATAAGCCAAAGCGAAATAAAGCTTCTCTCTAAAATTCTTCTACCTTCCTATCTCAATCCTCATTTTGATCAAAGATTTCCAGAGAAACTTCTATTTCTCTCTTGCAAGACAACACAGAAACAGGATTTTTTTTTTCTTTAAAGTAAGCCACAAAATCATAAAGCATTTTCCCTAAATTTTCACAACTTTCTGTCAAAGGGTTAGCTATCAAAAAGCTCTGACTTACCTTATTGAATTGTAGACAATAAGCTGCTAATTTCAGCAGTGATACATCCAAAATGTAGATGTGATGAATGTCAAAAAGAATTAAAATATATTATACTTCCTTATCTTCCCCTTGGGTCTGTTACTCTGAGATTGCATCCTTGGTGTACAATCAAATTCCAACTGTGTTGGCTATGCTTCACTCAACTGAAGCATAAAGATGGATGATTCACACTGGGACATTTGTTCTTCAATATAAGGAGTCTAATGTCACTTAACACACTGCCCAATACATTTTAGCTCTTTTTGATTTTAGCCTATTTTGTGTTACAGGAGTTTTAATTATGACCTTTTTGATGGGCAAGAAGAATCATCCCCTTTTCTGCTTCTGTATCTATTTCTCTCACCTTTTCCGTACGTATATTTTTACTTCATTTTTTTTGTCCCCAAGGATTGTATTATGCAGTTGATAACCACCACCCTTGTGTCAAAGCTTCCCAACGGTAACCTCATCTATCCTTCTGCAGAAGGATAGAACCACAAAGAGGTCAGGAAACAGTGCCCTTGGAGCAGACATTATGTTAAAGAAGTGTGAGCTGTGAGGTGAGAGCCAGAGAGCTCCTTCTGATTTCCTGACACACAAAGATCACTTACACCCAGGGATGAGTAGACTTCTGGGAGCACAGTGCAGGAACAAGGATGAACAGTCTCTGGCCCTGGGTTAAACAGGGGCTCTTCATTTCTAATGCAGAGTGTGATTTCTAGCCATGCCCCTTGTGGTGTCAGTAAGTGGAGTGTTTGGCTGTATTGAGAAGACTGAATTACAGGACTGGGATTTTCTTGTAACTCAGCCATTCAGTGACTAAGTTTCTGATTTAACCGCAAATAAATTTGGAAAGACAGAGCTCTCTCTTCTTTCCTTAACAAAATATCAGGACTTTGGCATTTGGAAAGATTACTATGTGCTACATTTTAGGGTCATTGTTACTTATTTTTCTTCCTTTCACTTTAAAAAAATTATAGAGGAGATTCACTTTTATATCATTAGGTTTCTTGTCTCATATGGAAAAAGTTACTTTGAGATGATGGTTCACACACAAAAAAATTCCTATTAATGTTGCAGAATGTTGAAGACCCTTTTTGAAATAAAAAGTAGATGAATTAAGAACTGGATTTCTGCACACATTTAAAAAGTATACAGGGAACTTATTTTTAAAAGACTCCGCTGGAAGCATTTTATATTCGACATCCCTCTGTCTCTCCATTCCTCACTCCCTTCCTCTTTTCCTATTTGTGTGTCTCTCCGTCCCCTATTCGTGTGCACACGTAGCTTCTTTCACAACCTGGACGTTCAGTCCTTCTGAACTACTGTTTTCTTTGTCTTTTGGTCCCTGCGTTTTTCCATGTCCAAGATACTTTCACCATTTGAAACCTCTAGGAAAATGAAACGTTGTCAGGGTCAATAAATCTGCCACCGGAGAGAGTCGCTTCCTCTCAAGGTTGCAGAAGTGCTTCACGATTTTCTGATCTGCTGTCCCTGCTAATCAGCGCTGATGCTTCACATCCGCCAACATACACTGCCAACTTCTAAACCAGCTCCGTGCTGCCTACCATTTTGGGGACGAGAACCTGGATTATTTATTTCAAATGGCATAAAATCCTGATGTTTAGCTGAGGTCGGTGGAAAGCAGAACGGTTGAGCAAGGTGAGAGGAGGCTGGGCCGGAAGATGGCTCCATTGTGCGGAACTGGGAGAGCAGCTTTATTTGGTGATATAAATTAAGTAGCCTGGTTTCCCCAGTAACATGATAACCCATTAATACATTAGTGGTCCAGGACTGTGCAGTCCGATTTTAGCAGGTGAAAAATAGGATTTAATTCCATTTAATTATTCTTCTGGGTTTTATTTTCTCTACTTGTGTAGCCAAAACCAAGTGTTGTAGCAATGAGTATTACTCAGAGACTGAGAATCAAACCTGGTAAATGTTGTACTGTTCCTTTAACTCTTAGACAAGAAGAGCTAAACTCTGAATTGCCTGGCATGACTGCTATATGAAGTAATAGAAAGTAGTGATTATCCCACGTTCTTTGCATTTTATTTTGCCCAGTACAAAGCTTAACAGCATTTACCTTTTATTCTTCAACGTTTATCTACACCTCATGGCTTATTCAATGTGTGCCATGAAGCTACACGTATTTAATAACAACTGTGTGTATGTATACAGAAGCAATGATGACAGTCTTACAACTTACTTGTGGCTGTTGAGCTGGAATATATCTTCAGCAGTCACATCATAAGTGATTTTGAATGATGCAAAGTGGAACAAGGATTGCACTGGGGCCAAATAGGAAATAAAATAAAATTGCTCATATTTATACATAGGCAGATTCTAAATATTTGGACGATGAAAGTAAGCCTGCCACTCTTGAGACAATGACTATGGTTAAATACGATTAAGCATGATTCTTTTAATTCTTACAAATGTAGAGCTTGATGAACACTGGTTTCTATGGAGTCACACTGATTTAATTTGGGCGTACTGTAATTTACTGGGCTGAAGTAGAAACAGTAATTTGGTGAGGCCATCATAAGCTCATTAGAGTCACACCGGGAACACTTAATGGTGCACAGCCCACAGCTCTCTGCGTCCGTTTCTTAGTGGTTCCCTCTCGCCCTGCCTGCTGCTTACTACTACTTGCTTGATGGCATAGTCATTTTCAAACACACCCCAGAAAATGAGAAGTATTTTTTAAAATCAGTTTTAAGTCAACAAGAAACACATAAAACCAACATTTCAGAGGTGTGTGACTTGCTGCTAGGATAAAAATTTCTCATGTACTGTTAATCGTGGTTAAGATTGGTTAGCTGTTGAGTATTGTATAGTGCAACTAATCAAAAGCTCCAACATCCTACATAATAGAACAGAAATAATTACTCTCCCTGAGCTGCTATTGTTTCTTGTCCCAGCCTTTCCTGGGCTAATAAAAGGTTTAATTTTAAATTGTGCAAGGAGATGTCAGCATAACAAAGAGATATGTTCAGCTGCTTTGCTTGCTATCAGGTAAAACACAGAAGAAATTAGATCTTAATAGACCACAGGTAAGTGAAGCTTAAACAAACTGGAATGATGGCCTGCCACCCTACACCCCCGCACTCTCTTTCTCTTCACTGCTTCTTGATCTGACCACATGAAACAAGCCTGGCTTCCAACATCCTCATCTTTCAGATGCGAACATTCTGATAAGGTGTGAGAACCTAGGTATGAAGGCTAGGTTTCTCTGTGAATGATCTCAGTTATGCATAGTGGGTGATCTTGTTCAGATGAGGAGGGGCATTGGTTCTGATGCTTCACAGGAAGAAGGGAGGTGGGGAGAGCAAAGTGGAGAGAAGCTTTCTCCATGCAAACGTGTTCATTTGTTTTCATTTCTACTGTCTTTAAAATGCTAACATAAAACTTCAGTGCAAAACTTGTTTCTGAAGCTTCAGTTTGCTAAAAGGAAAGTCTTGCTGTGAATATATGGAGAATATCAATTTTAACAAAACTTTCAGGGTTATGGATTATGCAACACAATTTGATTTCAAACAATTGCTAAAAGGAGCAGTAATTAGTAATGCAAATTGATATATTAGTCAGCAGTATTTATCACATGGCATATTCCACTAATAAAATCAGGATGAGAATTTTGGAACATTTGATCGTATTTTGCTTACTCTTTCATTTTCCCACAAGTGTATAGTAATTGTTTACTGTTTCCTTTTAATAACTGACATGGCAGCTTCCAGCACCGTTAATATTATATTTCTTTTACTGAAAGAAATGCAATCTATTTTTAAAGTCAGCCATAGCACTATAAAATTGCTAGTTTAAAATTTCCATGCCACAGGGCTAGATAAATAGCTCAGTAGAATAAGTGCTTGCCTGGCAAACACAGGGTCCTGAGTTCAATTCTTGGTACTGCAAAAAAAAAAAAAAAAAGGGATGCCACACCACGTAAAGAGTTTATAGGTCAGACTCCACTCTGCGGACTGGACTGCAGTTCCATTTTGTAGCCAGTTACTCATCTCAAAACGTGTTTGGGTGACTGTACCAATGACAAGATAGGTGCATGGTGTCGAAAGCCTGGACAGCAATTTAATTTTCTTCTTCCTAATACTAGAAGGGAAACACATCCTTAAGATGTACAAAAAATTGCAAAATTTATTCTCAGTTTATAATTTCTCAAAATAAGATTATAATAATCCCTATGCCAAGGAAGCATATTTTAGGGGAGAATATTCTAACCTCCTAGAGTTGATTTTCCAGGGTGTGTGTCCTGGTCTTCTATGCTCTAATAATCAAAACAGTTAATAGATCATGAAATGGGTCATATTACATAATATTATTCCAGTTAAATAAAAAGTTGTAATACATGATATTTATATTTATGTTAGGGAGTTAGTATGTATACTCAATGTAGCTTGAGTCTGTAGTTAGTTATTACACTACCATCAGAATCATTTTTTTCTAAACCATAACTCTATTATTATGAGGTTCCTAGTAAATGTCATTTATTAACAGCCATTGTTTTCAAATATTAGTAATTCTTTTAAAACTTTATGAATAGTTATTTAGAAAGCATATTTTGGGTATTGTAAACTTA
The DNA here is from genome assembly GCA_004027025.1 of Myocastor coypus. Lineage (NCBI taxonomy): Eukaryota > Metazoa > Chordata > Mammalia > Rodentia > Myocastoridae > Myocastor > Myocastor coypus. The sequence continues at coordinate 37,670 of PVJA010016849.1, forward strand.
GTCAAAAAAGTTAAATTAGAAAAATATACTCATTAGAAAAATGTGCTCATATACTGAAAAGAAACAAGAACACAAGAACAGCGAAGCTCTTTAATGAGTGTGGTCATTTAATGCTTCCTATGATAAAGTTTAATTGACAGGAAAGATAGTGTGTTGTGTCAGTCTCAGTGGGGAAATAATTTTGAACTTCTGGTTGTATAAAATGAAGAAAATATTGATTTACAAAGACAAATGGACAGGAAGAGCAATACATCATTTTTACTTCCCAGTTTATTATCTCATGATGGAAGCGATTTAATAAGTCTGGAAATATGAAAGGAATACTGGTAAATCTGTTAACTTTTCAACAGTTCAACTTTTTCAATATTTTTGTAGGAATTACCATCTGATTCCCTTGGACATGTTTAGTCGATGAAAATTCTGGATTATATTATCACAGGACACTTTGCCCACATTTTTTCTCATGTTATTAGCTTTAATATTCTTCATTTGTTGGAATAATTTAATTTCTCTCTTTTCCCTTAATCTCCTACCCCCTTCCCCTCAGGATTCTCCAGCTGCAATAGGCGATTTGCTTATTGATTTGAAACATTGGAACATGGCTGTGCTTCTCGAGCCAGAAAGGAAGGCAGATCCTTTTATAGGCAAGCTCCCGAACACGGTGGAGAGTTACGACTGACCCTTTCAGTGTATGTCCCTGTATGTTTCTTCCCTTTGGAGAAACTTATATGGACTAGGCAAGGGAAGCAGGTCACTCTGAGACATTCTTTTAGAAGACTTAGAGTACTGTTTGTTCATTAGTACTATATTCTATGCCCACAAGTGTTTGTATCTACCATTTTCCTTGTACAACAGATGTCTCATGACCTCAAACTGGTCATAGTCAAGATTGTGGGTTCCCATGTGCTTTCCTAGATGAGTATGTAGGGATTCTTGAAATAAAAGCCCTTGATCATTTTGTTTGGGGGAGAATACTGTTTTTCAAGGTAATTCCTACGGTCTCTTTCCCTGCTGCAACTAAAAAGCCTCTGACTATCCCCTTTTTCTTCAGGAACATAATAGGTTTACACTCACTAGGTAGTGTATTTATTGTATTCTGTCACACTTATTATACATATATTTATAAATGTTTCATTAGGCAAAGTATTCCATTATACTGTCCCTTTCTTTAAACTGTATCTTCCTATTTCAAGTGCTGTAGATGAGAGATCTTATTTTCCCTTTTTTGGCCTTCTCTCTCTTTTCCTGTATTTGGAGTTCAGAATTGTGCTGGACTATGCTTAAGTCAGCATTTTTCTGCTGAAATCTGTCCTGACACACAGTGAGCCTTTTCTTGAAATTTTGTGTTTGTAGCCAGGTCTTTAAGATTGGGCCCCATGTTGCTAGCACCTCTTTGTCCAACAGGGCTTGTTGAGCACTTTCTTATTATTTGGCATGTCAAGATACTTCAGCCTTGCCTTTTAGTTTATGGCCCAGTCCTAGACTTAGGAGTTATTCTGCTGAGTTCTGCTTCCTTTAATAGCAAGATAGTATTCAAAAATCAGTATTTAGGCATAGGTTATGCCAATGACTATAAAAATCTGCTTGTGTTTAGATCTTTGTAGTGACAGAATTATATACCTACTGAACATGTGCAGAGAATACATACAACTGTTTTCTACATTTTTATGTATCTATATTGATTGTCTTTTTAAAAGGCAACCAAATTCTGCCTTGTAGAACTTCTATGTTCTAATTTTAATGCAGAAACAAATGGCCATTGCCTCATTTCCCCCTCAAATTTTCTCTTCAAGAGTAAGAAGTATGGCTATATGTATCCATCATCCAGTTTTATTTCTTCAATCTCATTATATTTTATAATTTTACTCATCACAAAATACTATTTTTCAATTTTCATTATAATTTTTTTCAGAAGAGGGCTATTTAAAATCCCTTCAAAACAATTTTATTGTTTGAATGTTTCAGTACATACGTTAGCTCAAGATAACATTAATCTATTTTATCCAATGAAAGAATATACATTGGTAGATAATAGTACCTAGCTTTTATTTCTTTTGAAATATTACTATCTTTTATGCAAGGCAACTAATATATATTCAGACTTGAAATTCTGTACAACATTGTAACAACTACACATAATTTAAGGTTTGTAATTTCAAGACCATACTTTAATAAAATGAACTGGTTATGTGACAGTAGCCAATGATGCTTTGGGTGATAGCTTATAATTCTTTTATTTATTTTTTTCCTTTTGATGAGTTCATATTCTCTAAAACTGAAGAATGAATTTTAAGAACAAATGGAGGTAATGAGAAGAATATATATATTGAGAGAAAGAAAGCTCCTGTCTGAGAGAGAGACAGGAGGGGGGTCCCGAGTTGGTATCCCTTTATAATTCTTATTATCAGCTAAAAGTGGAAAACCCACTTGTGTAAATTTAGAAATAATGAGATTTTTTTAAAAAACAGCATTTTCCCATAAAATCATCTGTGATATATACAATAAATTCATTTGATGACCATTGAATGATAAGGTAATTTTTTGACAATTTTCCAATTCTAGCCAGTATGGTCACTTAAAAACTTTGAAATTTAAGAACTGTTTTATATTATTGGATTGCAATCATATATCTAAAATAGTTTCTGTTTATTAAACCATTATTAATTGGACATGATGATTCATGCCTATAATCCTGGTACTCCAGAGATTGAGACAGAAGGATCACCACAAGTTTGAGGTCAGCCTTGACTACATAGCGAACTCAAGGCCAGCCTGAACTGCACAGGGACACCTTGTCTCAAACACATCATTATGTATTAGCTTATTTTATTATTGCCATGTAAAATACATCAATTTTTAACAAGCAAGATCTGAGAAATTCCAAGACCAGTCACCCATTACAGCCACTCCTCTAATTGAATGTGTATGCCACATCCCACAGAATACTTAGCTTATGTGAAGACATCAAACTAAACAAGAGCAGCGGATGTTCTTATCCTGGCTGAATTACCAGATTGCACTTTCTAGGAGCTGAGTCACCTGACATATTTGAAATTTAAGTAGTCAAAGCTCAATAGGTTACTTCTTTATAGTGTAGCTTTTAGAACATTTATAATATACTACATTATTTGAGTACTGTAAAATGTAGACTTAAGTCATGTTTTAATAAGACGTTTTTGAGGCAAAAGTTAAAAACTCTATGTTGGAATTTAAAGTATGTATTAAAAACACTGCCATCAACTAACAAGAACCATGGAAGGTCTTTTTCGGGACTCGTATTTGGTAAAGTTGCTTTCATTTTATAACAATTAAATATAGTCATGAAAATCAAATAAATAGGGCTAATATACATGTTACTGTCAATGATTTTGCATAAGAGCACAGCAAACTAATTTTTACTTTGTACTGCTGCTGTGGCCAACATTTGCTGAATTATCAAGTTATAGATGATTTGTCTTTCCTTTTTTGAAAATAGTCCAATCTGCAAGAAAATCAATTGCCTAATTCTAAGCATAAATGTTTAATTAGTATTAAGGACAATTACTTCACATCACAGGAAATAAAAAATGTATAATTTATTAATACAAAACCTATGCAAAAGAGAACCATGTCCTACCACAGGTTCTAAAAAGAGTGTTCATATATTTTTATAATTTTCTGATACTCAATAAACATACAAAGGATAGAATATTTTTTTAAAAAGACCAGTTCAGTAGTACAGTGTTTTTGATAAATTATTTTCTGCAGAAATTTCAATAACTTCACAGAGAGAGATAAATCTGTACCCCATAATGTGATAACCTGGCTGCAGTTAGTGTACTCATGATGTCAAGAAGTTAAAATTCAGTACATTTACATTTATATAGTATTTTGTCACAAATCTAAAAACTCTAAAAATGTAATTCACATGTGTCCTAATAAAGCATATGAGGGGGTGAGGAGATAGCTCAATGGCACAAGTGCCTGCCTGGCAATTGTAAGGTCATGAGTTTGAACACCAGTTCCAAAAAAAAAATTAACAATAACAGTATTAAAGTAAAATAAATAAATAAAGCATATGAGACCTTCAACATGCTGCACAGAACTCTAGGAATTTGTCACACATACTTTGTTTCTGACCATAAATACATATATATATATATATATATATATATATATATATATATATATATATATTTTTTTTTTTTTTTTCAGCATTCAGGATCACACACAAGGTCTTGTGTGTGTTAAGCAAGTGCTCTGCCACCGAGGTGCACCCCATGCCCACATGGTGCATATTTTGAAGACTGTTTACAGAACTCTATCAGAAGCCCTCAGCCACTGTCTTCAAGCTCATTTTTTTTTTCCTGACTCCTACCAGAGTCCCTTTCACCTGCAATGTAAGAGGTCTTTCAATCATGGAATTTCCTTGGATTCTCCATTTTATTTCTACCTAAATGATGTAGAGGAAAGTGAAAATCTTTCATTTTTATTTTAATTTCATAGTTGAATTTCATGACAAGATAGATTAATGTAAGATAAAAAGGATAGTAAATGGTAGTAAGCCAACGAGAAAATTATCGTCTTTTTTAATCAAAATCCTCTCTGATTCCCTGTATCTTCAGAGATAATAATACTTCTTTTCGACACACCAAGCCCAACCTATCCCCGCTACGCAACAGTTCTACAAAGTACATTCTATGGTCTCAAATTTAATCCTGAGGGGATTTGACCCTGGAAGATACAAAAAAAAAAAAAAAAAAAAAAATGAATGTTTTGTTATACAGGTCTTGCTTCGACTTGCCCTTGACCACCCAGCAGGGAAAAAAAAAAAATCCTTAATTACAATGCATGGAACGCAGAGCTAGATTGGTGAGATGAGCTTTAGGAGGCTTAGATTCAATAGCCTCCAACGTCACAAGCTTCACTGGTGGCACACTGCAGTTGCAAAACCTTTGATTGTATATGTATCTGCTTCCTCTTAGTCCAAAGGGAAGTATATTCTTTCCTGTTTTTTTTT
>PVJA010016850.1:0-42673 GCA_004027025.1 Myocastor coypus
AAAAAAAAAAAAAAAAAAAAAAAAAAAAAAAAAAAAAAAAAAAAAAAAAAAAAAAAAAAAAAAAAAAAAAAAAAAAAAAAAAAAAAAAAAAAAAAAAAAAAAAAAAAAAAAAAAAAAAAAAAAAAAAAAAAAAAAAAAAAAAGAACAACAACAAAAAGAACCCTATCAACAATCAGTATAGTAGTTCATCAGCAGGGGAATAGTTACTCAAAGTATGGTACGCATCCATGGAATACCACCGTATGCATCAGTATGCGTGAATATCCAAAACATGCTGAGCAAAAAGGAGTTGGATATAAAATACACACTAAACTATCTAATTCAACTTCCATAAAACTCTAAAAAAGAAAATCTAGCATACAAACAGTTTCTATTTCCAGTTATCTGGGGCCAGTGATTAGGGTTAGTGACTGAACAAGAAAAAGCACCGAGAGAAACATTAGGAGTAATGAACATGATCTATATTTTAATTATGATAGCAATTATAAAAATATGATGGTTAAAACTCACGGAAGTATAGTGAAAGTGAGCACATTTAATGCATACTAACCGTATTTCAATAATGGTAATTTTTTTAAAAAGTTAAAATTACAAAGCTCAAGAAGAAAAGCAAAAAGTATATAATTCTTCATGATAGACATAGATTTTTAAACAAATTAATTTGAATAAACTAAAACAAAAACCCTCTATCTTTTGATTAAAATTAAAAAACAAGCCACAGTCCAGGAAGTACTATTTGTTAAGACATAGTATACAAAGAATTCATATCCAAAATATATTTTTATAACGATAAGAAAGAAAGACCAAAAGAATCAAATGTTATGAGGGTCAAGATGGTGGAATGGTAAGCATTATTCTGGCTAATTGGAGTTCTGTATGCCTCACTTAACTGTATGTCAAGTTCTTTTTGTTTACCATGGAAGTTTTTTGCCATAATATCTGTGAACAATTTTTAATATAATTTTTAATGTCACACATACATGCACACACATAGAGCTAAGCATACCATAGTGAAGATTCCACAAACTCAACACAAGAATAGAATCTTAAAAGCTGTTATGGAAAAGAAACCATCTATAAAGGAACGCTCACCAGAAATCAAAATCACAGCTGATTTCTCAGCACAAACCCTCAAGTGAAGGAGAGTTTCCAGTGAAGTATTTCAGGCTCAAAAGGAAAACAACCTTTAATGAAGACTGATGTACTCCACAAAAATATCTTTCCAAACTCATGGAGAAATAAGATACATCCATGAGGAAGAACATATAAGGGGCATCATATTCAAGTTCAGTGAACTATATGTCAGAGTAATAATAAAAACCATTTTCTGGAATTTCTTCTCCAGCAAGTTTCTTCTGACAAAAATACAAGACAGTGGTCTCTCTCTCATTGTAAATCAAAATTGTGATTCTAAATTTTACTTCAGATTTGACATTCAAAATGTGTTTCAAAGCTAAAGGAGAGGAGAAAGCAGTGGTCCCAGTCTGCTCCTGCAGGGGCACAAAGCAGGGTTTATCTACTTGATAAACCACACAATGCTGCACTGGGTGCTGGTGCTGAGGTACCAGGTGTGGCCTGGTACTGGCCTATGGCAGGAAGGTAAGGTGGCTGCTCTAAGCTACAGTTGCTTAGGGTCAGGTACATGTAGGCCACAACTGGGAAGGAGGACATCTTCACATCAAGGCTGTACCCAGCAAGCTACTGGGGTTAAGAAGACAGATCTGGCACCTTCACAAGTCCTGGGAAGTTGACATTATGGACACTATGTGGACTGTAGAACCAGAAGAGGGATTTTTTTCTCCTTTCTTTTCCTCTTTTCTGGGCTAAGAAGTAGGGCCAAGTTGGGTGTGGTGGTATGCACCTGTAATCCCAGCACTCAGGAGACTGAGGCAGGAGGCTCACCTCGAGTTTAGGGCCAGGCTGGGCTAGGTAGTGAGACTTCCTCTCATACAAAACAAAACAAAACAAAGCAAAGCAAAACAAAACAAAACAATAAAAATATTAAAAAACAAAACAAAGCAAAACATCGAAAAACCCCCAAAACCAAGGGAAAAAGTAAAAGCAAAATGAAGAAGTAGGGCCCATTGGTTGAAGTGGGTCCTTTGAAACATGTATTTCCCCTTTGGCTCTTCCCAGCCCTCTCTGGCTTCTAGCTGATGTGAGCTGAGTGGCTTCCCCCTACCATGTGGTCATATGGCCATGTTTCTTCTCCTGGGAGCCAGCTGGCCACAGACAATGCAGCTTTACTCTGAAACTGTGCTGTATGTAAGAGAAGCTTTCCTGCTTTATGTTGTGTATTTTGTCTTAGTACAGGAAAGTTGCTAAGATGTATCTTGAACACTGAATTTTTTGTTGTCACAGGCGGAGTTTTGTTGTCTTTCCTTAAAGGAAGTTAGTGTTTGTTCTTTTAGGCTGTAGATTTACTTGAGTTGCTGCAGAATTTACTTGGCTCATTTGTGTCTGGTTTTTAACGATACTGTTAGGATAGGATTTTTAGCCTTTTCTAAGGGATAGTTTGGTACCACTACCAAAACCCTTCTAAACTTTCACTTTCTGCCTGCAGTGATCTGTAGAATTTTCTATTATGTGAGGTATAAGAACATTTCAGCTGTGGTCACTAGTTGTTCTTCATGTGACCCTACTGAGGCCTTGTTATATATGTATACATGTGTACATGTGTTCATATTTTAGTATTCTTCAGAATCTTGAAGCCTTATACAGATCTGATGGACCACCTTTCTGCATAGTTTCTTCGACGTGAAGCTGTTTCAGAATGCCCGGCTGTCTTAGCCTATCATCTTATGCTATCTTCTAATTGTTGACTCCTCTGCTCTGGAAAGTGTCCCCAAGTCTGTCCCAGGGGTTGAAGTGTGCTAGGATGATATTCATACTCATTTGGTTTCTTCCATTTCTCAGGACTCAGAATCTCTTGCTTGCAAGGTACTGTTTCATAAAATTTGTCTAGGCTTCTTGTTGATTTTGGGGAGAGTCTAGTTCTCATTACTCATCTTTGTGAAAACAAAATTGACATTTGTGAAAAAAAAGTAAGGATAAGGTGTGGCGTTGTCATTTAATTTTTTTTGACACAGTTATCAAATTTTTCAACATCGTTTTTGACCAGATCATCTTTTCCTAGTGTAACGGTTGATATGTTGTGTCAATTTGAGAACTGAGAGTTTAAGAAGCTTAAGAAAGTGGCCCAGCAGGAGACCAAGTTCCTTACATGATAAATAAACATCCTGGGTTTGTACAAGAGGAGGGCAGAGAGGTGGTGTGGGCCGATAGCCTGCACACACTGTAAGGGGGGAAAGAGGCTTGCTGCCACCTCTCCCTGTCCTCTTGCTCTTGCTGCTTTTGCTGTTTTCTACCACCTTGAACTGTTGCCTCTCACCCTGCCTCCCTGTCTTGGAGCCCGCTGACTGGAATCTCCACAGCCTGTGAGCTAAATAAACATTTCCTTCCTTTTTGGTGTCAGGAATTTTATCTCAAGCAGCAAGAGAAAAGTAACTAAGACACTTACTTATAATGACAGCTTTGTTATATATGAAATTATATACATATGGGCATGTTTCTAGACTTTTTCCTTTCTCCCATTGACCTTTTGTCTGCTCTTGTGTTTCTGTAGTTTTGTAACAGTTCTTGATATGGAGAGCGAGTTCATACGTCTCATTTATGAACATTGCATAATTGTTCTTATGTTTTTCCCAGTAGACTTGGCTCTATTTGAGTAAGTCATATTGGGACAACAAATAAAAGCACATCAACAGTTCTGTTTTGTGCTTGAATTCTTATATTTACCAAGCAGTTACTTTTTAGTGAGCAGACAAAAGTTACAAAATGTAATGCCTTTACCTAAAATGAAAACTGCCAAAGTATTGTATATTAGTATGAATTTAAGAACTTAGTATGTACTCCAGATTAGACTCTGCTGTAAGCATTGTGATGTATTATCTCCTTTACTTTTGGTACCTTTTAGTTATTTGCTCCGTTTCATACCAACTGAGATTAGTGCTTACAGAGCTCGCAGTTATTAAGTTGCAGAACTTGTGCAGGAGCTCTGGTACTGGAGGCTCCAGATGGTCTCAGCCATTATGCCAGACTTTCCAATAGACCCTCTGCACATACACAGTAGATGTTCTGTATTCTAAATACTGGCCACATGCACCAAATTTACTTATTAATTTCTCCATTTATTTTTGTCACACTGGGGATGGAGCCCCAGGCCTCACATGTGCTAGGCAAGTACCTTGCCACTGGGCTACATCACCAGCCCTTGGCAGAGTTTTTATCTCAGTGGTTTCTCAATGGGAAATATGACTGGACACAAAATTATTTTTGCCGAGGTTTTAAGAAAATAGTATTGTGAATTATATGCAAATAGACAAGTGCAAAAAAGACCTGCATAATCTTAGCTTAACCAAAGGCCAGTTGTCAAATAGCTATCAGTGACTGTGGTATTTCTGCCTTGCTGATGCTGACAAAGGATCCAGTTTGTTTTCACTAAACTATCAAGTAGCTGGGCGTGGTGGTGCACACCTATAATCCCAGCACTTGGGAGGCTGAGACAGGAGGATTGATATGAGTTTGAGACCAGCCTGGGCTACAGAAGTGAGCTCAAAGCCAGCCTGAACTGCATAATGAGACCCTGGTCTCAAAAAGATACATACATACATACATACATACATACATACATAAAATATCAAGCAAAGATTGAGTTGTTATAGGACTTTTTTGTCTTTTTGTGGTACCTGGCATTGAATTCAGGACCTTGTGCTGGCCAGGCAGGAATTTAGGCCCCTGAACTATTTCCCTGACTCATGGACTGTCTAACATCAGGGAGTCAGATAACAGCTTTAAAAAAAAATTTTTTTTTAACTTTGTTAATTTGTGTTATGGCTGACTCAGCCTGCACTGAGGGTGGGCTGGCACATCATATGGTGCCAGAGATTGAATCTTGGTCCCTGCGGTTGCCTAAACAGGCATTTTAGACTGCTAAGCTATCTCGCCGGTCCCATAATATCTTTTGTCATATAATTATAACAATGAAAATCTTTCAGTGAGGCAGATAATTGTGAGAGAGGCTTTCTGAGTTATGTGTGGTAAATTTGATAAAAACTCAATATGTGGATAAAGTTTCCATAGGTTTCATGTTGTCTTATTTACTGTGTAATACGGATAGGCAACTGTTTAGGGAGTTGGCATCTAGAAGAGCAGATTTCGATGCTGGGTGTGATGCAGCAGTGTTGGACCCTGGGCTTCTGCCTGCCTTCTCTCACAGAGGTGCAGGCAGATTTGCCTCTGCGCATCAGTGCCCCATGTATTTTCTAACCAGACTTTAAAGTTACTTTTGGCTCCTGTCATATTTCTAATGTTAGATGTACTGTTTTAATATAATAAAGCTATGATCATTGAAATAATTGAAGCTTCTGATTCACTTGGGTTTCCCCTTTCAGACCGTGGGCCCCCTAGTGTTGTGCATCAGTGCAGTTTTACAACTGTTCTCAGTGTTCTACAGATTTGTGGAGGTGTAGTGACTTAGTTGTGCAAGGAGATAGTCCATGAAAGTTCAAATATTCTTGTTCAGCTCAGCAGGAGTGGCTGATTCCTTCCTGCATATATTTATTAATTCACAAAGTATTTTATTAGGGAGCTGGGGAGCTAGCTCAGATAGGCATAAGTACCTATCTGGCAAGCACTAGGTTTGATACCTGGACATGCATGCCAGGCTGGGCCTGGAACAGGGTTTGGTGACTCATGCCTATAATCCTAGCACTAGAGAGACTGAGACAGGAGGAGTGCTGTGAGTTCAAGACCAACCTGGGGGCTACAAAAGTGAGCAAAGGGCCAGGCTGACCTACATAGCAGAGGCTCCATGGCACAAGTACCTGCCTGGCAAGGAAACTACATAGCAAAACACTGTCTTAAAAAAAAACAAACAAAAACAAAAAACAAAACAAAACAAAAGTTGACTGGAACCTATGACAAACCATGTGCTCTTCTAGTCATTAAGTTGAAGGGTATATAAATAAACAAATCTGAAAAAAATCTCTATTCTTATGGTGTTTACATTCCAGTGGGGTGGAGGGTGAAAGAAATTAATCTTTCACATTTTTCTCATAAATTGTGTCAAGATAGTATGCTTTACCATTAACCTTTTCTGAGCTGTAGCTGTAAACAGTAGTTCTGTCAGGCTTTCACGAAGAGCAAACTGGTCAAGCAATGGCTGTGACTCAGTCAGACAGCTGACATTGACAACAGTTCTACACAGCACTGTACATGGTTTCAAGGTAAATCCCGAGGGGATTTAACTGACGTTGGGAGATAAAAAGTTACATGTTTTGTTATACAGGTCTTTCTTTAACTTGCCCTTAACCACCCAGCAGAAAAGTTTAATCACAAAGCATAAAAAGTAAAGCTAGGTTAATATGCTGAGCTAAAGGACTTAAATCAACAGCTTCCAACATTGCCAGTTCTGCCAATATCCCACTGTGATTATGGAATATTGGACTATGTATAGAATTACTTTCTCTTAGTTCAATGAGAAGAGATTTTTGTACCAATAATGATTAGAAAAATTATCATGTCTACATCCTGTGTTCTGAATAACTACTATGAGGACAGCAATATACATTGTCTCAATTATTGGAAATGTACTACACATGTACTACAAATGTTTTGAAACTATCACATTGTTATTTCTTACTAAAAGTAATAAAAAAAAGTTTAAGTCAAAGACAAAAAACAAAACAAAACAAAAAAACAGTAGTCTTGTCTTTTCCTATCTTCCCACTAGTCCAAGAATCAATGTGGTAAAAGGTGAGTATATTTTAATATCCATTTATGAGTCCTACTTAATTCATTCTGTAGCTTAGCTATGGTTCAAAGTGCTATAGACCTGTCTTACTCTTCTCACTGCTGAGACAAAGTACTGGACACCCACAAAGTAAAGCAGGGTGAGTTTATGTTGGATCACAGCTTATAGAAGTTTTAGTCCATAGCTGGCTGGCTCCAAGGGAAAGCAGCATGGCTGGGGAGTGCTAAGCGGAGAACCAGTCCATGGCAGGGCGAGCAGGAGGCAGCAACAGCAAGCCTTCCTTCAGATTCCGTGTAGGGGACACCGCACCCTGGGTGGGCCTGTCCATCAGCCACCCCAGAGCTACCCTAAGCCAACTGAGTTATTACCCTTCAGCCCTATTCACATACCACAGCTCTAGCCACTGCTGAGCACATGAGGCTATGGGGAGACATCTAGGCACAAGACATGACCAGACCTAAGCAGCCTTCTCCCACTCCAGTAAAATGAGGGGCTCATGAATCTCATATTTTCTTCCTGCTATTTTAGTTTGAGGGTAACCAATCTGGGCAACAGAGATTTTCCTCCATTCAGGTTACTGACTGCCCCGTCACTGTCAGAGGCAAGGCCATAATCTGGAGAATTAGGGATCTGAAGAGGGAAGGGATTGTTAGCTTGGCTTCTTCTCTCACAGGAAGTGGGGAGATTGGCAGTTAGGAAGAGTTATAGAGGGGTCTCAAGTGGGATTAGTGCCAGAAAAGAGGGAAGGGAAACTCTGTAGCACAGGAGGACTGGTACATTATTGGGATGTTTGTGAGTCTAGTATGGCTTTTGCTCACCTAGTAGGTAGATTTATTGAGATACAGCCCAGAGGTGGGTTTCCTGGTGCCTTCTCGTTTAGGGTTTCTGAAGTATGAAATCCCAGCACAATCCACATTTGGCTTTTTCCATGGAAGCAACTTGAATGTAGAATTTAGTATTTTAAAAATCTAGTTATAAGTTTTACATATTTGTCTAATAGCAGCTCATGAAACAATTTTATAAATGAGAAATTGTTTGATTTTACAACTTTCTTTATATATTCCTTTCTAAATATAAAATTAAAATTTGTTAAAATATATTACCTTAATAAAGTTTTTATAAGCAGTGTACTTATAATCTATTATTGCAATTATTTTCTTAAATATTATACTATGATTATTATTTTATAACTTCAAAAGTTAATGCTTTTAATAGCCATGTAATACTCTGTATATGAACGGGATTTGAGTGCATCTTTGTGGCTTGTATTCCAGTAGGACACTTGGCTTGCCAAAGGACATGCATTCGTTGTACTTTCCGTTAGAGTGTCATCTCACGCATAAAGCACTGTACTGTGTGTACAAGAAACACAGTAGGATGAAATCTGACTCTCTGAAGGTGTTACAACTTGGGAAAGCAAAGGATTAGCAGACCAGTATGGCAGAAGGCCTGAGAGGAAAAGCAGAGGGCATAGAGGTAGAAGCAGCATTTACCTTAGGAAAGCCCGAAGTCCTTCCCACTAACCTGTGTGCCTTTCTATGGCCCTTGGTCTCTCCCTGTCCCTGGCTGGCTGTTTCCCTTCACTTTCCCCTCTGATCACACTGGCTTCACTGCCCTTAGATTCTCTGAGCCACTCTCCTGTCACTGGTTTTGTCACTGCTGTCTCCTCCCCCAGCGAGCCTCCTGCCTCTGACATTTCCTTGTGGTCTCTGCCTGAACATCACTTCCTCAGAGGAGCTCTTTTCTGGAATAATGCAATTGTGAGCATCTCCCTGCTCCCCCACAGCTCCTCTCCTGCTTTGCCTTTCTTCCCTAGTTTCTTTCTCCCTGCTGTCACATTTCTGTCTCTAGTTTTATCATCAGTGGAGAGCAAGCTTGGGATCCAGACAGAGATACTGATGCATCTTCATGGTTATTTCCTAAAATGGTGCATGAGGAATAGGCAGGGTTTAATAATAAATACTTGAGGCCTTTTTCCTTTCTGTGGATTTGATTCCATAGTAATGAAAGCAGGCCAGATAGCTGTTGCTGATGATGACAGTTGGCTGGAGCAGCTCCTGGGCATCTGGGATCAGAGCCTTTTGGGGACATCCCTGCCCAAGGCTCCAGAAGCTCTGTTTGATCTGTAGCATCCCAAGCAAAGCAAAAAAAACCCACCTCCTTGCTCCCCTCTTCCTTCCACATGCAATTGGTATGCATCCCTCATTCTGGAGGCTGAGCCCAAGCTGCCTTTAGTCTGGCATTCGAGATCCACCAAGACCTCATGTCTTCCCATCTGAGGGCTGATCTCAGGACCTTACACTAAGCTGTGTTCCCAACCTCCTGGCCTTTTTAAAAAATAGTCTCACTAAGCTAAAATCACTGTTATGGTTTGTGTATAGGTGTCCCCCCCAAAGCTTTATGCTGTCTTGGGGCTGCTTCTCAAATTTGTAATTGATTATTATGGAAGTCACCCTGGGGTAGGTGATTTGCATTTCGGTGAAAAGGAAAAGAAGTTAGCTGTTTGAGCTGCAGCTAGCTCTCCATGCTCTTACTTTTAGCTGCCAGCATGAAAGGTTGTTTTCTGTTGTGTGCCTGTCTGCCTTGGAGCCAGCTGAATTTGGACTGAAACGTCCAGAACTGTGAGCTAAATAAACCTTTCCTTCCCTCATTTTCAGTGTCCGGTGTTTGTCCCAGCAATGAGAGAAGAGTAACTAGACAGTCACTACCTTGCCCAGGCTGGGTCTGAACTTAAAATTTTGAACTTAAAATGTATTTCTGCATTTCTAGGACCTATCACAATTTCCAGGGCTTCTGTCTAGACAGTAGCACACATTTATTTAGTGTAAGATGGTTTTTGACTTTAGGTCGAAAATGAATGGGAACTTGAAATAGTGGAAGAAGTATCATTTTATTAAAGCCCTTAGGTGTAACTATTTAGGGACAAATACAGTTTAAAAGAGGATAATATTAAAGTATCTATCTATCTCCTGTGTCTTGTCCCTTTCTCTCCCTCCCCACTCCCCTTACTAGAGATTGACCCGGGGCCTTCCACGGGGCTCCACCCCCAAGTTCTTTCATATCTTTGAGGCAGGATCTCACTGACTTGCCCAGGTTGGGCTGATACTTGTGATTCTACTACTTCAGTTTTCCCAGTGATTACAGGGCGTGTGTCCTGGTTTTAAATATGTTCAGTTTTTAACAAAATAATACTTAAGATAAGCATGACTGGCATATGGACAGAGAATGAATGGTCAAATTGTATTATATTTAAGTCTAATACGTAGTGAATATGGACTTTAGTTACCTTTTGCTTGCTGCTAGGACAAAATACCCAACACCCAAAATGAAGGAAGAAAAGGTTTATTTAGCTCTCAGTTGTGGAAGTATCGTCCATACTCAGCTGGCTTCAAGGCAGAGTGGCGATGGCAGAGGTTATGGTAGCAGTAAACAGCAAAACAGCAAGCGCAAAAGGGAAAGATCAGCAGAGAGCAGGCCTTTCTCCCTCCCTTATATTGTATGCAGGCTCCTGCCCCAGGGGTGTAGCTCTCATACCCATAATCCTGATATTGGAGCATGAAGCCTGCCCCTTGACTACATGAGCTTTGGGAGAACATCTAGACACAGACCATCACAATGTGGAAGGAAGTGTTATTTGGCAGGTGTACCTAGGAAAAAGCTGAGCTGTTCAGTGTGGCCCACTGACTTTGGTAGCATTCGCCTTATTATTTTACTTAGTCCATAATAGTCACGTGCGATGGCAAGGCAGTTGGTCATGGGCAAAGAGTAACCAGGAGCATTCCCGGCAGCCACTGTTCATCGCATGCTTGCTCACGTTACCTTGAATCTTAACAATGTGGGTGTCAAGGCGAGGTGAGTGGGAAGATACCTCGGACATGTAGTTTTACTGTGAAGTGTGTGGGAGGGACAGATGGTTGCGTATCTTACTGCATTGTCTGGTTCAGGATTTGCATTTTCTGTGCTGATTTGTGAGTGGCACTGTATCTGTATTCAATTAGCAAAGATCTATAGTGGAAAGATATATAATGGAATGCATTTTGTAAAAATATGAACATACAGAATAGATTATATTTATTTATTTATTTTTGTGGTACCGAGGATTGAACTCAGGACCCTGCACTTGCCAGGCTAGCACTTATTCTACTGAGCTATCTCCCTGGCCCCCAGAATAGATTATAGATTATAGATTAAGATGAAATTTCTTTTTTGAATCAGGTTTGTTGCAGAAAGAGAAAATGGCAATTGAAGCATTTCAGATTTGTTGCCTCCTCCTGCCTCCTGAGAATAGGAGAAAGTTACAGCTGCTAATGAGGATGATGGCAAGGATCTGCTTAAGCAAAGAAATGCCACCACTGTGTGACGGTTTTGGCACACGGACACTGGTAGGTTGATTGTTAATATCTACTGTGAGCTCAATGTTTGGGGTGAAATTCCACCGAGCCAGGTGTGCTGGCTGCAGTGGTCAGAAGAAGACACAGGGCGGGCTCGTATGCAATCTTACATCCAGCTCTTCCACCATACTGCTGATGTGCTTCCAGCTTCAGGGTCTTAAGGAATATAACAGAGGGGCTGGGAATGTAGCGCAGTAGCATGAGTGCCTGCCTGGCAAGTGCAAGGTCCTGAATTCAATTCCCACTAACCAGAAAGACAGACAGATGACAGACAAGGAAAAGAAAGGAAAGGAAAGGAAAGGAAAGGAAAGGAAAGGAAAGGAAAGGAAAGGAAAAGATGAAGTCTTTCCCACAAGTCATTGTAAAGCTTTTATTATTAACCACCAGCAAGAGAGATGCAGCAGATACAATGGGCTAATAAGGGAAGAGGTAAAATGCACAGATGAACTAGACAGCTAGGGAGGAAAGAGAGAACACATCCCTTGGTGCGGTCTAATGCTCAATGAGGGACAGTATTTTGTGGTTTTGTTTAAAAACACATGATAATGTTTGAATTGTATGTAGCAATGTCAGCCTATGATATTTTGATACTGACATTTTTAAATTATTGTTCTAACTGGCAAATAGTTGTGTGTAATAGGGGATACAATGATATTTTAGTATTCATTTTCTAAAGATTAAATCAAGCTCATCAACATGTCCATTGCTATTTTTGTGGTGAAATGTTTAAAAAGTTTACTTTTAACAACTTTGAGAGTGGCCTCAGTCTTCCAAGTGCTGGAATTACAAGTGAGCAGCAGCACTGTGGACCCTTAGAGTTTGTTTAAAGATGTTTGTGAAATCTGTATCCAAAACTCTGTAGGAAATGGTTAAGTAGGAAAAGATGTAGTAATTTGGGCATACAGCCTACTACTAGGTTTTTAAAAAATCAAAAATGGAATTGGGATATAATTATAATCAGACATCCATAAAGCACATTAAGTTTAAAAGTGAAAACATGAAGATGGTGTGGTGTTCCTGGCTTATCATTACAGTACCCTATGAAGCTGAGGCAGGAGAATCATGAGTTCCTTGAACCCAGCCTATTCAACTTAGCAAAACTCTACTTTTAAATAAAACATATATATATGGGCTGGAGATACAGGTTAATGTGAAGCCCCTGAGTTCATCCCCAGTACTACTGGAGGTGGCAGGCAAGTGCAGTGCTATCCAAGTTGTGGTGATAGTAATTTTGAGAATTTGCATGTCTGTGTTTAAATTTCACCTAGCACAGATAGTAGGAGTGTGAAAAAAATTCCTCAGGAAAACATCTTTTTATGAAGTGTCTTACCAAGGGGCACACAGGTGGTTCTTACTGGTCTGAAGACCATTAGCCCATCAGATGGCCGAGTACCAGGGAGGATCTGTACCCTGTGACTCAGGACATGGCTGACTGTGGGCTTTCACTTTATAAACTAGGTTGTGTTCAGTTCAGAGAAAGGAGGAAAAAACAAAGCAACAGAAACCTAGCAGCTTACCTGTGTTTACCTCGTTGTCCCTATGTAGATGGTCCAGACCTTTTCCCACTGCATCTTGTGCTCCAAGGATGAAGTAGACTTGGATGAGTTATTAGCTGCTCGGTTGGTGACGTTTTTGATGGACAATTACCAGGAGATTCTGAAAGTCCCTTTGGCCTTGCAGACTTCTATAGAAGAGCGTGTGGCTCATCTACGAAGAGTTCAGGTAACTCGGGGGATATGATTGGGACTGTAAATTGGCAGTGGAAAGTCACGTAAGCTTGTTCAGCCTTGGGGGACATTTTGTTAGGAGGATCAAGTTCATTATGTACAAAGTGCATGTAGCAGTTGTTGGCACGCAGTAAGAACTGGAGGTGTTTACTGTTAGCCTAGAAAATCTTAAGGCATACTTGGTTTTGTTATGCTGGTCGATGCTGTGAATATCAGTCTAATAAGCTGATGGAACCCATAAAGGGTAGATTATGCATGCTGAAATACCTCTGAGTTACACCAAAATGATCATAGTATTGTAGTCCATTAGGATTTTGTTGTTTTTCTTCCCTTCCTTTTTCTCTTCTCTTCTCTCCTCTTTCTCTTTTTCTTTCTTGTAGTTTCTCTCAATTAACCATACCTGAAAAATTTCCCACATTTTTAAATATTCCTGGCTGACACTAGATTAGCCAAGAAAGAGCAGAGACCATGTAAGTACAAGATGTTTGGCTTTGTGATGGGCCCTTCATTAGCTGCTTGACCTTAGCCATGTTATGTGATGTTACTTGGCTTCAGCATCTGCCCCAAACTCTTTCCTTCTCTGTAAAATGGGAATAGCAAAGATTGTCAGTAGGATTGATGTAGAGATCAGATGGCTTAATACATGTAAAGAAGCTGCTACTGCTACTGGTATCGTTATGTCATCAATGTCATTATTGACAACAGAGTATCCCTTAATGGGGGTGTATCACAACCTACCTAAGTGATAACCTCTGGTGACAATTGGTAGCATATCACCAATTCTTTTCATTTGATTATTTCAATTTACATTTAGGTCAGTGTTACTCATTTCCTTTCACTTTTGTCTGCTTTAAAAATTATCAAAATACATGCATACCTCAATGTTACTGATGCTTTAGCTTGATCTTTTTACCCCAATATTTTTCTGAGTCAAACTTCTAAAAAGCAGAACTGAACTGTTCTGCTTTTCCACAAGGAGTCATTTCAGCAATGCTGTTGTCCACTTGTGAGGTTTCTGCATTTACGTGCATAGCTCAGGCTGTGGTACAGCCCTGTGGGTCCTTTGCTATCACAGTTAGGAGGCTGAGCCCAAATGATTGATATAACCACTGGTGAACATGGTTCCGTGCAGAGGCACTGCAGTGTAACTACTCAATTGTCCTGCTATTTCTTTCTTTTGGAACTATTCAGGAGAGTAGCTCAGCAGTTGTTCATTTTAGCTCTCAGAGCCTGAAGATCTCTGTTCTCCTGTTGAGACCCTTGAGTACCACACAGTGTCATAGCAGTATGGTGCTTCTCTGGAAATGTCACGTTGCCTGATTATTCCTGCAGATTGTTTGGGGACACTTTAAAGCTGAAATAGGCAATTTTTTTTTAGCCCCACCTTCTAGTGACCTTGCCTGTAGCCCTCTTCTTAGGCCCTTCCAGCCTGTGTGTCTGGTGTTTTTCTCCTGCCCTAGGCTCTGGCTGTTATGCCTCACCTAGAGCTCATTCTTTATCCTGGCCCTTTTAAGTTTTCTTGCCTTTCTTCAAGACAAAACAAGGGAGTCAGCCTCTTCTCCATGATTCTAGCCTGTCTCTCTTTAAACTGTCTCTAACTTATCTGCTGAAAATGACAGTGAGTCATAAAACCCACGTCATGTTATCACCTCTCTTGACAACAAACTTCTTTCTTAGCTGTGGCTCCTGGGGTGGGGGATCTTAAACCAAAGTAGTAAGTGCAACACTGCAGAACAACAGGGTGCTGTGTTTTTGAGAAAAATGCTGGACTCTGAAATTAAGTGATATGTATTTTTGTTTGTTTTATTTGAGCCTAGCTCTTATGATAAAGTCTAGGCTGGTTTCCAGTTTTCAGTCCTCTTGCCTCAGCCTCCCAGTGCTAAGGTTGCAGGCATGGACTACCATTCCCAGCTTGAGGTGAAGTATCTTTAAGGAATGTTGATGTGTGCACAGACCTTGGTTTTCTCTTCCTCCTGTTTCTTCCTGTTGCTTTTGCCCTGGTACTTCTACACCTGTGTTCTTCCTCTTCCCCAACTCTTGCTAGGCACACGTGGCATGGGGATACTTGTGGCACCTCACTGCCACATCACTGTGCACTGGGTCCTGAGCCTGTATCTGCCCCCAGCGGGGGAGGGAGGGTCATAGTCTCCAGATGTGGGAGGAGCCTGGTATATATATCCACAGTATATGATTCAACATTGTACTTGCTTTGAATTTTATTTTACTATAAAATACATTACTGTTTATGTTTCAGATCTTTAAAGGGGCATAAGAGCTTTTTGTTTGTTAAAATGTGTTGGGTTAAAAAGGTAACATTTCATATTTAAAGCTACTTTTAAATGATTTGCCTTAGAAATTATGGAAACTCTTTTACTTTTCAGTATAGAATTTTTCACAAATCAGATTGAAGAATAACATGCTGTTCTGACTGGGAGACACACCGCAGTTGATCTAAAGCAGTTTCTGTCCTTCATCCTTAGATAAAATACCCAGGAGCTGATATGGATATCACTTTATCTGCTCCTTCATTTTGCCGTCAGATTAGTCCTGAGGAATTTGAATACCAAAGAACACATGGCTCGCAGGAGCCTCTAGCGGCCTTGCTAGAGGAAGTTATAGCAGACACCAAGCTCTCCAGTAAAGAGAAGAAGAAAAAACTGAAACAGGTAATAAGAAAATTCCTTATTAATCATTTTTCCTCCTCCCTCTTGTTCTTAAGTTATTTCTTTTTTGTTTTCTATTTTAACATATTTCCTGAGATGTAGAAGTTTGAAAATATCCTATATTCCAGAAGTTTATATTTACATAATTCTGGTCAGTTTCCTGGGTCTCTAGCCTCCAGTATAGTTATTTATTTTATTTTTATATGTATTTGGTATGGGTCTGCTCAGACTCATGTTTTCAGCCAGTTGTCCCAGCATCTGGTGCCAGGCATTGAACCCTGGTCCCTGTGCTTGGTTAAGCTGTTTCTTAGTCCACTGAGCTATCTTGTGGGACCTTCTAGTGTAGTTCTGTTTTCATTATTGAACCCTCAATATGGAGCTATTGTCTTATATTTGTTCTTCATTTTAATGTGCAACATGAAGTGAATCAGCAGAGCAAATACTTCAAAGAAGCAAACAGTGACAGCAGATTTCTTTTGATTTTTAAAAATGTTAAATTGGATTGTATTCATAAAATGTAAGATGTCTAGAGTTTAAAACTAAGGACATTGATGTTGGATAGCCAGTGTCAAACTAGTCTTGCCTCAGGTGTTAAGAACTTTGTGTCCTGTGACGTTAGCAATACTGCAGTCTGTTTTAGAGATTAGTCTTAAACTCAGAGCAGGTGCACTTTGACCATTGTTGTAGTTTGTGACATCATCAGGTGAATGGTATGTGTTCTTAAAGACTGGACCCTCCTACATAGCTTGATTCCTGGTCACACAGCATATGTAGGGTTACACACACAGAGTCAAGCTTCTACACTGCTGTTCATAATTTCCTTCCAGTAATTTTGGAGGAAAGCTCATGGCAAAGTTCAGAGAAAGAATGTATTGCCTCCATTGGAGGTTTCCATAAAGCAAAATATATCAGCATTCTCTCTTTCATCTGGGTGGAAGTTAGCAAGGCTGAGTTGGGGAATCAGGGAGATGGTAAACACAGTTGGGCCAAAGTTTTCCCTAACTGTATACAAGGTAAGTTATTTTTATACCAGAGTTACTTGTGAATATTTTAAAAGTGTGATCTATTTATAGTTGGCAGGGCAGATAATTGTAAGAAATATGATTTTCAAAGGAACTTATTTGAAGGGTGGATTAAAAGAAAATAAATTAGATCTATAGACATTAGAGTCAAATGTTTCGGCAAGAATAATGAAAGATAGGGAAGTATGAAGTCATCAACATCGTCAACTCTTACATTAAAATCTGACTGCCCCACCTGGGTGTGGGGTACACTGCACGCCTGTACTTGCTGCATTGCAGGGGTTGAGGCAGAAAAATCACAAGTTCAAGCCCAATGTGGATAATTTAGTAACTTAGCAAAAACCTGTCTTAAAATGAAAGAAGATTGAACTGGGAATGTAGTTCAGTGCAAAGGACAAGGCCATGGTTTAACCTCTAGTTCCATAAAAACACAAAATCTGGCCCCCATTAACTTGACTCTTATTTGTCTCTCGTCTCTTACTGTATTTCTTGCTTAGTTTCAGAAATCATATCCCGAAGTCTACCAAGAACGATTTCCTACTCCAGAAAGTGAAGCATTTCTGTTTTCTGAAAAACTGAAACCCAAACCACAGCTGTTCATGTGGGTACTCAAAAACCCTTTCCAGCCATTTCAAAGAACTCGAAGTTTTCGGATGTGAGACTTCTACTGCAACGGTTTAGAGACCTCTGGTGATCAGTGTTTTGAATGAATAGGGGTGGAAGAGAGAAAAGCATAAAATACAGACTACTGAAACATAGATACAGATGATCTGACTTTTTAAAATATTGAGCCATTGTCAGTATTTTTGTAAGACTTTGATTTTTATAGTTACATTGAATTATATACATCGTGGTAATGTTAACAGGTTTGAACTGCTTAAAAAAACCGCTAAAGTTGTAAAATATTTTTAAAAAGGTTTTTACTTGTTTTTCTATGATGCTTGTAAAATAATTATGTGTCTATCCTAGTTCCTGATGTTTTTGTTATATCCAAGTCTTAGAACAGTGTAAGTACTTGAATAAGAAAGACACTGGGTTTTGGTAGCTGCCATGCTGGTGACCTAATAGCCAACTGTGAGTCCTTTTGTGTGAATTCTACTCTTCACTGTTGTGTCAGAGAATTGTTAATGTCCTGTATTGTGCTGGCTGTGCCTTTTATGTGCTGTGACAGATTCTACTAAAGTTTCCTCTCTTATAATTGACATTTATTTGTGAGTAGATTTGCATCCATCTACAATGGTCTAACTTCAGTGTCAGCAAAAGATGGAAGATTAAACTTGATAAATTCTTTGGGTCTCCTGGGTCAATTAGTTGTAAGTTAAATATTTGTTGTTTTTGTGAAAAAAAAAAAAAAAATTACAAGTGGATTAAGTGAAATGAGACTGCTACTTTCCTAAATATTTTTCAGTTTCTTCATCCATTGAAAGTAAATAAAATGTAAATAAATGGTTTATATATTTTTTTATATACCATATCTAGTGTTTTGCTTCTTTTTTGGCATTTAGATCAGAAGTATTTTCGAATGACTTTGCAAGTATTCTCACATCTGTAAATTATTTCTATAAGAATTAAAGGTGAGATTTTTGGGCTTTTGTATAAGCTTAAAGAAAAGCTCTGTGTTAGGCTTTTTCTTTGCTTTGTACTTTTGTAAAATAGTGAAACAGTTGTGCTGTGGAGCATGTGACATGCTTCCTCTGAGCTCAAGGACCCACCACCCCAGCGTCACACCCATGGACAGGCCTGTGGTGTGCAGTGCCTTGCTTGCGCTTCAGGCCTCCTGGTGTGGCAGTGTGCTGTCCACTGGTGACAAATTTAGCTCACTGTACTTCAGAATGGATCAAAATATTCCTGTTGGTTTGAGCACTGCTATAAATTTCAAGTAAGTAATGAAATGACAATTTGTACTGTTTTAGGATTTATTCTCAGAGTTGGGCATTCTGTTTAGAGGAAAGAACAAGTGCACTTCTTTGCCCTTGGGGTAGCCTTGATTTTCCAGAATTTTCTCTCCTGTCGCTCCTGAAGACAATGGCTACATCTTTGAAAGAGTAATAGACGAAGATATTTTCTTTCCTTCTTTTCACTTTTTCTATTACGTTTGAGAAATAGTAAGTCATGAAGAGGTCAAAAGCAATCACCACTCTAGTGTGACAGCAATTTCCCAAGGTAATCGCACTATTAATACCTCCACTATCAGCACATGAGGTGCTTGTATAGAACACCTTCATGGAAACTTGCTGCTGCCAGAGTTTGAGGTTTTGTCCCTATGGTTTTGTATTAGGGTTCTTGCTTAGGGTTTTACTTTAGTTTTATTAGTAGGGCTAACACTTTTTCCATGTGGACTTTTTTACTTTTGTACAAATTTTCGTAGTTTGTTAGCCACACAAACATAAACACACACTCTTCAGATGTTGATTTGGGTTGCATTGATTCTATAAATCAATTTGTAATGAATTGCTGTGTTTATCATAAGCCTTTCAGTTTATGAACATGATTTATCCTTTCATTTACTTAAAATAAATGAGAGAACTCTAAATTTCTCTGTAAAGATTGACTACAAATATTATATTTGTTCCCAAATATTTGAAACATTAAGAAATTAGTTTCAATACTTTCAGACATATATATGTTATATAGTAATATATGTGTATGACAGTACCCATTCTCTAACTTTAGTAGTTATGATTCAGTTGATAAATGGCTTGATATTTGTTCCTATTATAATTGTTTAAAATCGTTTGTTGCTTCTATATACTGTGAAACCAACTTGACTGTGTCCAATAAGCTTGCTAGACTTTCCTGTTATTTCTAATCTTGTAGTATCTTTCTTCCCATGTACATTTGATGTATGTCATCAGTGATGACAATTTTTGCTTTTCCTTTCCATGGTAGATAGCATCTGACAGTTCACGGTGCCCATTCTTGTAGACATTTAATGCCCTGCATCCCATCTTCCCTGAGCCTGCCTGTGTCTCCTGGTACAGGAAACCTTCAGTATAATGCTGGATTGAAGCACTGGCAGCAGCCATCATGGTTTCGTTCTGACTGAGTGAGTAAAGCCTTTGGTCTATTTGGTGTTTGCATGTAACTTTTTTCTTTGAATCAGTACATATTCGCACTACATTGTGGTAGTTAGTATAGGTACATGGCACATTTTATTTATTTATTTTTTTTACATTTCCTTTCCCTCTTCTCTCCTTTTTCATCATGTTAAAGTTATTTTCTATTTCTAGATTGCCATTGCATTTTTGTTTACTAGATTGCCAAAGCATTTTGTTAACCATAAACTGATGTGAAATCTTAATCAAATTGCCTTTTCTGCATTTATAGAGGATATGTTAGGTTTTGTCCTTTAATCTGTCAATGGGGAAAATAGTTATCATATTAAACCAACACTGCATTTGGCTGGGGATGGTTGTCATGATGTACTGTAATTTTAGTACATACTTGGACTCTGCTGTTAATATGCAAACTGTTGTCAGTGTGTCTGTGTTCATGAGTAAAACTGGCTTAGAGCTTCCTTTTTGATGTTATCATTATGGGACTTTGAGTGTTGTGTTTGATCTTGAATGTCTCCTGAAGGCCTCCATCCTACAGCTTGGTGGCCAGCCTGTGATGCTGTCATTCTGTGGTAGAACTTTGAAATGGTGGGGCCTGGCTAAGGAACACTAAGTCTCTGGTGTGCTCTTGAAGGGGATGTGGGAGTCCTTCTCTGTCCTTTCTTTCCTCTCTCTCTCTCTGCCACTTGCGGAGAACAGACTGCCTCCAGAGTGTATTCCCACTGAGATTGCCTATGTCATCATAGCCCCAAGTAGCCACGGCTGAAACCTCTGCAACCATGAGCCACAGCGCCTCCTTCCTTAAGTTGGTTTCCTCAGGTGTGTGATTGTGGTGGCCGAAGGCTGACACACGGAGCACAACCACCAGCTGATCTGGAAACTATTCTTTCTTTCCTATATCAGGTTGACATTATGTTTTGCTTAACTCTGGTCTAGAACTTGCTGTTGGAGTCCCACTGAAATTTTTTAGTTAACATTTTTTTAAACCAACTTTAAAGTAATTATAATGAAGTTGGAAAAGTGACACATAATTTTAGTCTTTGAATTATTGAGGTTGGCTACATTGCCTAGTGTGTGGTCAATTTTGACTAATATATTGTATTTACTTGAAAATAACATGAATTTTAATGCAGCTAGGTTTCTTGTCTCTTTAGAATCTTGTTTAAATCATTTCAATTCCTCCTGATTTTGTGCTGTCTGTATTTATTGCTGAGAGAATCATATACTTGTGTTGAACTTCATTATTTTTATATTTATGGTGGACTGGCCTTTTAAGCATGAAAATGCCTCATTATTTTTAGTAGTGCATTGATCTATGGTTTTTCTGTACTTATATATTTTTGATGTTTTCCTTATAAGCAGACTTTTTAAAGAAGCCAACTCTTCAGGCACTAACATTCGGACAATTTATATTTGATAGAATTACTCTATTGGGGTGTAATTCTTCTGGAATTATTGATGCTTTGTAATGAATTGTCTTTATTGCCTGTACTTGGATTCTGAAAACAGTCTTCATTGTATATGGTACAGGGTCTTACAACACAGCTTGGACTCATAGTGATCCCCCTATTTCAGCCTCCCCAGTACTGGGATTATACGCGTGTGCCACCAGTCCTGGGCTCAGTGGCGGGCTCATTGTACCCAGAGGCAGGGCCGGCATGGTGTTTGGTGCCAAGGATTGAATCTTGATCTCTATGCTTGCTTTTGGTGGCCCTTAAAAACAATTTCATCTTCTACTAAACTAGAACTATAGTACTTGATTTCTAGCCTTCTTGATGGACTCTGTAAAAGTTATATCCTGTGTACTCACCAAATTTAAAATTAATCTGTCTTTTCACTCTCCTACACAATTCAAGACCCTAAAACATGAAGAAAATTCCCAATTAGGCATTGTAGTATATTTTATTGCTTTTATATCT
This sequence comes from Myocastor coypus, assembly GCA_004027025.1. Classification (NCBI taxonomy): domain Eukaryota; kingdom Metazoa; phylum Chordata; class Mammalia; order Rodentia; family Myocastoridae; genus Myocastor; species Myocastor coypus. The sequence continues at coordinate 21,593 of PVJA010016850.1, forward strand.
TATAATATATTGTTATTTTATATCATCATCATTTATTAGATTTACTTTTTTTTTTTTTTTTTTTTGTCTTTTTGAGGCAGGGTCTCGCTATGCAGTTCAGGCTGGCCTTGAGCTCACTTTTGTAGCCCAGGCTGGTCTTGAACTCGCACCAATCCTCCTGCCTCAGCTTCCCGAGTGCTGGGATTACAGGTGTGCGCCACCACGCCCAGCTATTAGATTTACTTGTTTACTACTTTTTCCCTTCTTGAACTACATTATCTAGAATTTATTCCTGGTAAGGACTTACCAAGTTTTGTCTGAAAACTTTTTTGATTTTGCTTACTTATTTTTCCCAACAGCTTTATAGACATGTAGATTCTACCCAGCTCACTTAAGGTTTATAATTTAATGATATATGTTCCATAATTTTCAAAAGTTGTGTTGAAATATGTATATTATCATATAATAAAATTTGTCATCCTGGTCATTTTAAGTATATATAACTCAGAGTAAAGAATAACCTCATTCTTTAAAGATGTTTTCACATGGACTACATGTGCCCACAAACCATATGTTGAAATCCTAACCCTTGATGTGATGGGAGTGGGATGGGGGTCTCTGGGGAGGCATTTAAGCCATGAGGATGGAGCCCTTATGAATGAGATTAGTGCCATTCTACAAGGGACTCCAGATGGTTCTCTTGTGCTGTTCGTCATGTGAGGATGCAAAGAATTGGTTAGTGGTAGCTCAGAAGAGGGCTGTTCTTACCCCTGGCCCCTGCTGGTAACTTGATATCAGACTTCTGGACTCTTAAGACTAAAGAGTACATTTCTGTACTCTTCTGAAATGAAGTATACATTTCTGTTCTTTGTAAGCCACATAATCTATGGAACTTTGTTATAGTAGCCTGAACTGAGTACACAAGAGTATATGAATGTTTTATTGTCTCTGAGGAAACAGTGTGTTAGCTTGTCCTTTTTAAACTTTAAGACCTCATATATTTTATTTGCTGTGTTTTTTCTGTCCTAACCAGATTTGCCAGATTTATTTCCAATTTTTCCTTGTCACTTTGTACAAATACATTCTGAAGAATTTTCATTGAGTTTTACCTGTACTGCAACAACCACGAAAATAATTTATTTGAGGCGCTGCACATTACAAGGTTATATTGGCTTCATTTTTAGCTGATTTTAGAATTATTTTTAATTCTTATAATTACTTTTATTTTTAGGTATAATCAGTAGTAAGTATCATAGGATTATCATTGGTCTGAGAAACTGATAAGGAATTTATCAAGTGAATGCTTCATAAAGAAAAATTTGAAAAGACCACTGCGGCAAATTTTCAAGGGTGATTGTCACTGTGCTTTCTGGCACATTTTCATGTTCTCACATCAGCCTTCAGGAAAGTCTTGGATTCTGGCAAAATTAATAGACATGTAGGTCAAGACTTTGCATTTGTGTTATGCAGTAGCTCGACTGATTCCCCATGACTAACTTCTGTATATTTTTATAAAAGATCCTGTATTATGAATAGAGTGAAGGAACTAAACATTCTTTGGACAGTATTTGGAATATCTCAAAAACTTTTCACTTTCATGAAAAGAATCAGTTAAAATGGCTATTATATGTGTGTTACTGTAGCAAGTCCTTTGTCTACTGTTATCCTTAAGAACTCAAACTTATAAATGTTAACCACCTAGAGTAAAGTAAGAATATTATCACCTTTTAAAATCAGTATTATGGAGAGATTATAGTTATATATATTGTGATAATATTTCGAAGTACTCATGCTATGGGTTATATGTACAATGTCTCCCTCAAAGGCTTATGTATTCAGTGATGGTATCATGGGGGTGCCATACCCATCAGTATTAATGCACTGAAGAATTCAGAGCTGAGTGTGCTGTGAGGCGGTGAAGTCTCATCAGAAGAGGCGAATGAATCACTGAGGACCTAAGTGCGGGCATGTCTTAGTTACTTTTCTCTCACTGCTGGGATAACCTGACACCCAAAATGAAGGAAGGAAAGGTTTATTTAGCTCACAATTACTGGAGGTTTCAGTCCATACTTGGCTGGCTCCAAGGCAGAGAGCCACATGGCAGAGAACAGCAGTGGTTCATTGTGGCAGAACAGCAATGATATGGTGACAGAGGCAACCAAAACAACCAGGGGAGCAGAGAGTAACAACGTTAGTCTGTCTCTCTGTCTTTATATTACATTCAGGCTCTCTGCCTTAGGATATCCGCCTCAGACCACACCCATAATCCCAGCCATACTCAGACCAAGGATAACCCCATCAGTAGTAAAACACATAACCTCAGTGGATCATGAGTCAAGTAATTCCAGCAGTACTCAGACCCATAATCTCATCAGTACTAAAACACATAATTCCAGTGGATCATGAGTTGAGTTTCAAACTCTAAAAGTCCCTGCCTCATGATTGCATGAGGCTTGGGGGGGGGGCAACTAGACACAAACCGTAACGGCATCTGATTCCCAGGGTCCTCCCTCCCTTCTCTGCTTCTTCCAGGACTCCAACAACTTTCCTCCACCAGCCTTTCCAGCATGCCTTTCCTGCCCTGGAGGCTGCCTACTATGGACTGAATCTTCTAAACTCTGAGCCAGAATTAGTTGTGGGTGTAGGGTGGTTACTAAGTTACTAAGCCAGCTCACTTCAGAATGAGATAGGGCATTTCTAGTGTTACAGCATTGGCAATCCTTTTTGCATTTCTTTGTTTAAGACAATATACCTGCACAAAGCATGCTGTCTTGACATCATCACATACTGGCTCTTTTAGGGAAATAATTTACTGTAAAACAAGGACTATTTGGCTATAAATATGTTTACTTACACAGGTATCAAGTGATTGGAATTTGTGGCCACACTGATAAACAGTTAATTTGGATCAACTTGGAAATGTATGCATTACTTAATGCTACAAAACAAACATTTTGTACTTCCTGGGATATGTGTATTCATTAATTTAACAGTATAATGTGTACTTTTTGATAGACTTCTTATGTTTCAGTCTAGTTGGCATTTTATCTTTCAATTTAGAGGAATCATGGATGGGGTGGTAGTGTAAATAGCAACATAAGTGTTCATTCTAACATTTATGTTGCTATTAAAATGGCCTGGTTTCCTAGTAGACCTAAGAGTTTGTTTAAAGTTTCTAACAGTTTTTGCAAATTCTACTTTGGAGATTTGTTGAGTGAATTATTTCACTGAGGAGCTGAAGCAAATTCTGTTCTCCACAGTGGTTCTCGACCTGTGGGTGGTGAACCTGGCGGGGGTCGAATGACCAAAACACAAGGGTCGCCTAAAACCATCGGATAATACATATTTAAACCCATGCTATGCCATGGTGAAATGTTATTTATTGGAATTAGTAACAAATATTTCTCAACATATAATTAAATATTGTTTTTGTGATTAATCACTATGTTTAAATTATGTTTGATTTGTAGCAATGAGAATATATAATGCATATCAGGTATTTACATTCTGAATCATAACTGTAGCAAAATTACAGTTTTGAAGTAGCCACCAAAATTATTTTTTGGTTTGGGGTCACTGCAACATGAGCAACTGTATTGCGGGGTCACGGCATTAGAAAGGTTGAGAACCACTGCCATAGAATGTCTTAATGGTACGTATTTAAAAAACCAAAAAAACTATGTTGTTAACTCTACTCATTTATAGTATCTCCTTGGAGCTGTTGTGTCCCAACTGAGAAGATATATAGTATCTAGAGTCTTTTCTAGAGAATGTAAGAAAACTTTTCTCTCAGTTTCCTAACATATTGTACAGATTTCTGCCAGTATTCTGTAATAGTATTAATAACAAAGTAGTTTTCTTGAGTGGCATGCAATATATTGCTCTGAATGTTTAGTAAAGTGAAATTTATTTTTGTAAAAGGCCTAAAGATTATTTTCATGAGTAATAAGTAAACTATATAATTGAAATTCATAGTTGAAGACTTCTATTTTGGTTGCTGTGGCCTGGTGCAGCATGGGAATGCCGCGGCAGCCTTGCTCTCATTGTTTCCACGGAGAACTCCTGACCTCTGAAGTGTTCTGGCAACAAACATTTCAATGATAATTTATCAAGATAGCAGAACTATTTGCTGCTAAAAATAGTTATGCAGAATAAGATGCAGTCTGATTCTGAGAGCCACAGTTTCCACGTATCTGTGGTGACTGATGTCCCTAGATTTCTACTTTAAATTCATGTGTTTTAGGCTCAGAAGCTATTAAATAATCGAAGTTAAAAGATGGTAGAGATATTCTACAAATTGGAGCATGTGCCTGGTGATTATATCAGGTGACATCGTAAGCTGTGGTAAGAAACGTGACCCTAGCTGCTCTGCCTGCTTAGTCTGCGTAACTAGTTAACATTAAGCCTTAGTTTGGATCCATATGCAAATTTGTTCTAAAGAATCCAAACTTTTAAAAGCTTTCTGGTACTTAGAGAAAAGTTTAAGATATTTCAAATAAAATGTACAGAATGGTAAAATCTGATTGGATTAAACTACTTCAGCATACTAGGTGCTTTAATCATCTCGAGCAATAGCATTTAACACATATAATGACACTTTGTAAATTTTTGCTTTTTCCTTATTAAAATGCCAATATAATTAGATATAATTACTGCTGAAGGATTATGAGGAAAATTCTTCACATTTACTTTTTTTTTTTTTTTTAACAAAGAATTGATCTGATGATATATCAAATCCTAGGTGGTATCTGAGTTTGCATTTTTGATTATGTATGAATCTTGATCCAGCCAACAAAAATAGGTATTCCAGTAGAGGTCAGTCTTGGCTTGGTAACTGCTTCGCCACTCTGGAAAAACTTGGGATTTTCTTTAAAAAGACAATACATTTTGGTCAGTAAATCTTTTTTTGTGGGAAAGCAAAACAAAAATTGGACATGCTTATTACAATAAAAGTAACAGTGGGTAATATTTCAGTTCCTCATTAACTGTATGTTCCCTCAAAACCTCAGATGGCTCTGCTGCTTAGTAGATACTCTCAAACAGTGGGTCATAAATGGTAGAAGTGAACAATTGCTTAAATGTGGCAGCAGATAGTTTGGGATAAATTTATTATTAGATTTTCTTTTTGATGTTAATTTTGTGCTTGCCAGGCAGGCTTGTGCTGCTGAGCTTTATCCCCAGCTAGTAGTAGATCTTACAAAGTGGAAAAAACCTTCAAACTTTAGTTTGAGAAGAAAAATACAGAAGCAAGGATGTGCCAGTGTCAGTTCCTGTGCCATGGTGGAGTCTGAGGTAGTTTATGTCCCCCTCCTTATAGAAATACAAGTACAGTTATTTGCTTTTCGAAGGCAATTTCAAGGCGAGACTCCCAGTCCCTTCTTTCCACCTAAGTTGTTTCCTACAGGTCCTTCACAGCAGAATTTGTAGCACTGATACTGGGTGGAACAGAATATTTGGATTTTAAGCTATAGCACTGCCAGTAAACATTTGGGCAAGGACCTTAAGTGGGTCACGGCCTGGAGCTTTGGCTCTTTCCTGGGTAAAGCGAAGGGACAGAACTGTGGCAGTTCCCACCTCTAGTGTTTTCCATGACCAGGATGTTAGCAGAGAAGGGAGGGGCTGGTGGAAAAAGGTGGGCAAAGCCCTGACAGATTATCCTACAGGCAGAGGGAGGCAGACATGGGGATGTAGGATGAGGTTCACACAGGTACCCAGCTGCATATGACCAACTTCAACCCTGGCCTTCTCACTTTTCACACCAAATTTGTCACTGAAGGTGAAGTCTGGAGCCCATTAGAGCAAATCCTCACAAGGGAGGGCTTGGGTTTGTTTCTCTGCTCAATCTCCCCTATTCCACTTCTCTCCTTTCTGTCCTTTTTCCCGCTCCACCTCCTCAGTTGTTCTGTAGCACTTCTTGACAATCAGGTTTGTGTAGGACACTCGGCAGCTGGTGAGCAGCCCCAGGGCCCCATGGTGTAGCTTTCTCGCTTCAGCTTCAGGCTGTGATGTAGACCTTTGTCCTCAACAGAACTTATTCCGTGTGCTGTGGGAAATTTCTTGTTGAAGGCTGTTAGTTCTTGCTGGATTCTTTTGATTTGTTGCCAAGCCTTACTTATGCAGATGGAGGAAGAAAGATAGCTCTCTCTGTAGTCTGCTGAGGGAGGCAAGCTGGTGTCTCTGTGGAACCACAAACAAATCATTGTGGTGCCCTGCTGTGGGGTCTGAAGGGCAGAGAGAGCCATGTAAGGTGGTTTTTCCAGGTCAGCTGCAGGGGTGGAGAAATGATCACTGAGGAGCTAATATTTAAGCCGAGCCCTGAACCATCAAGGAAGGCAGGCCAAAGGCATCTTCTTGGAGGGCACTGCAGGAAATAAGGCTCTGGTGACAAGTAGGAGTGATGTGCCATTCCACAGTGTCCAGTGGTAATATTAATACTTTGATAGGAAACTTCACTGGTAAAAGAGTGTGTGACCCAGAGACTTCATAAGCTGCGGTAGGGCAGGCAAAGGAGTCACTGAGGACTTGCTTGGCGCCTCCCTTATTTCACCTCCTTTTGCATGTCCCAGCCCAGACTGTCCAGGTTCTGGTGGAATTCACTCATGGGCCCTTTCTAGGTTATGGTTCCATCACCTTTTCTGTGTGCAGGTTTTTAGTGGCTGCGCGTACAAGCGGTGAGCTGTGCTGGCAGTGGCTGCGGTTTATTACCGGCCGATGAATTTTGCCTGCTTTATTCCAGAAGAGGTATCCTTTTCTTGTCAGTTTCTATTTGTTTTTCCATCAGTGGCCCGCTAGTCCTTGCCTCCGGGCCTCTGCTGTTCCATTTCCTAACATTTAATGCTAGAACTGGCTCTTCAGATGCTTGGCCTTGATCTTGTTGCCTGTAGTGAGATGCTTTTAACATTGTCTCCATATGTGAACTCGGCATTTTCCTTTAACTTCTCTTTAATTTCCATATGGTTAAACCTTCTACTGCAGGGATTCTGGATATGTAGAGATTTTGTCTTTCACTGTATTTTCAGGTGTTTGCTTTTTGCATTCAGTGAACATCCATCACGATGGGTGGCCCTTTCCCTGCTGGTATTGACTTGGATTTATAGAAAGCAGACTCCTTTGTATGTCATTATTGATGTTCATGGTCTTTTTCAGGAGCGTGGCAAGCTAAAGCTGGATACTAGAGCTGGTATAGATATAAATTGTGCCATTAGATCCGTGACTCATGTGACTGTCATTAGGTCAGTCCCATGGCTTTGTGGATTTTCCCCCTTAATTGGCTCAAGATAAAATAATATTAAGCATGTCTATAGTGTTCCCCATTTTATCAAAATGTTTCTGATATGGTAGCTATCTTACGCACTGAAAGAGGTAAATTGTTTCCATTAGCAATGTTTAATAGTTTTTTTTTTAATGTATTTGGTTCTTACAGGGTCTTACTATGCAGCTCAGACTCCTAATGATTCTCCTGTTTTCATCCTTCCTAGAGTTGGGATTACAGGTATGCACCACTACACCCGGACCCTGGCTGGTGCCTGCCCCTGGGGGTGGTACTGGCATGGCACGGGGTGTGGGGGATCAACTGTTGTCCCTTCTAAGCTTGCCTAAACAGGCACTTTAGTCTGCTGAGCTATCTCACCGGCTCCATTGATGGACAGTTTGGTAATCAGAGCCCAACTTCTTAATCTTGAGTCAGTGGTTAATGTTGGTCGTATGTAGGTACTCTTGCTCTCTGGTAACTCAGTTTAACAGTCTATAAGGATGGAATTTTACAATTCCTATTTTCATGTTTCATTAATAGTCTTTTAAAGTAACCAAATTATTTTCCTGTCTCTAGGAGTGTTTTATAAAATGCAGCATTATTTTGTAGACAGTAAAGATTGCTATACTTAGAAGGATTTAACACTGCTGTTCTTTAGGTAAAAGCAAACTGAGTTTAGGGATGATCAAACTGTTTAGAGTTCATGCAAAACTCAGAAAACAGGTCTCAGAAGTAACTCTGCTTCTAAGGTCCCTGGAACTAGTTATTCTGGTGTATAATAGAGTCCAGGACTTTGCTACCTACTGCTAACTGTTTGGATTAGTTGGTAAACTTCTGAGATATGCATAACATTTCCATAGTGCTTTTTTATGTTTTAACTGTACCATTTGACTACTGTGATATTTTGGGGGCATTAAATATTTCTTGAAAGCTTTGCATCTTTATGACATTTTTCTACAGTAGATTCTAAAAATTAGAGGGGCCCGGCGGGATGGCTCAGTGGTCTAAAGTGCCTGCTTGGGAAAGCTTGGGTGGCTTTAGTGACCGCGGTTCGATCCCTGGCACCACATGCTGTGCCAGCCCTGCCCTCAGGGTGGGCTGAGCCTGCCATGAAAATGAGTGAATAAACAAACAAAGGTTCTGAAACAAGAAAAAAAAAAATCTTAAAAAAAATAAATAAAAAATAAAAATTAGAAATTATATATATATATATATATACGTATATATATATATATATATATATATATACGTATATATATATGTGAGTTTATATATTATATGTAAAATTAATACTGGAAGCTCTTATATCAATGTTTTAAAACTTTTTGCATTTCTAATTAAAAATAATCAGTCATTTTTGTTTTTAGGACTCACTTATTCCTACTTTCATATTTTATTATTTCTGAGACATGCCTTTGTCTGCCACATTGCAGCATCTCTTAAAATAAGATTTATCCTTCTTTTTTAAAAAGTGTATTTAGTATAGGGTCGACAGGGTCTCACTACATAGACTGGTCTCATAGTGGTCCTCCTGTTTTCAACTTCCCAAGTGCTGGGATTATAGGCGCATGATACCACGTGCAATCTCAGTTACTGTCTCAGCTCACCCTGGGGACAAGGCTAGCACAGCACACCAGAGATTGAACCCGTGTGTCTGCCTAAGCAGGCACTTTAATCTGCTGAGCTATCCGGCCAGCCCAAGATTTATCTTTCAACTGAGAATGTATCAGAGTTTAATTGGTAGCATTTTTCTTTTTTTAGTGGTACAAAAGTTAATGGTGTCCTACATTTTATAAAATGCAGCATTTTATTTTTATTTTCTAAGGGCACATAATGGAAGATGTTTTATGGGGTCAGTGACTTTGTTTCTGCAGTAAAAGCTCCTTTTCATTCCCTGAGCTTGCTTCTTTTTTGTCCCAACCCTGTCTTGGGTGAGCTTATCTTTTACATTTATTTCATCTCTTTAATGAGAGTTATGTTTTTATATTTTTATTATGTATGTATGCATTTATTATATACATATTTATTTTTTGGTGCTGGGAATGGAGCTCAAGACCTTGCACTGGTCAGGCAGGTGCTGTAGGGAGTTATGTTTTTAATGGAAGGTAAATGTTCTTCAAACATGATACATATCCTCCTCTTCTGAATTTTCATGCATGTTACTTTCTTCTTTTTTAAAAAACATGTATTCAGTTGTTGCAGGGTCTCACTATGTAGTTCAGACTCGTGACAATCCTGCTGTGAACCCCCAGTGCTGGGATTACAGATGTGCCCCACTATGTGCCCAGACTCTGGCTGTCTCAGCCTGCCCTGGGGCGGGGCTGGCACAGCACGTGGTGCTGGGGATCAGACTACTGTCCCTGCACCTACCTGAGCTTGCCTGAGTAGGTGCCTTCGTCCTCAGAGCTATCTCACCAGCCCTCACTTGATTCTTGATCAGATCAAGGCATCTGTTTATAGCAAGGGATGAGGAAATGGGAAAATATGGCAATAACTTGGGTGTAGGATGTTATAACTTCAATAAGAGTGGGCTTAGGATCTTACAGCTTCAATAAAAAAGGAAAAAAAAAGATCAATGTTCAGCTTTTTGTTGCCCCCAGCAGGAGTTTGTAACAGTTCTGGCAGTGTGGAAAGTTGGACTTTGTTAAGAGAAGGAAGGATTCTCTGAATTTCTGTAAAGCTCAAGAACTTGGTAAAAGAAAAATACATAGAATTTCATTCAGAATCTCAAAGGGTTGGCCCCTTGAGGAAGCAGGTGCTGAACTGTGGCAAGTAGTAGCCCTTCACTTTTTGTGCAGTGGGATAAAAGGTTCTGGTTTTTTTCCCTTGAGTTTCCTGCTTTCCCATTTCACAGGGCCCTGGCTCAAATGGAGACGGGATAGAAACATCCACAAAGTTGTGCAAGAGGTCAGGGGCACTTAAGCTACTAGCCTCATCTTGCCTCGCTGAAGAGAGGAAAAGTACCCCCTAGTTAGAGGCCACCTTCTGCCTGTAGCTCTGGGATGACCAGTAGAGTATAAGAACAGTGAGTGGAAGAAGCTAGAAGGATCAAGATTAAGGCCATGATTTTTTATTTCTTTTTTTATTTATGGAATTTTCTCATGAAAAAAATGGGAAATTTTCCCAATTTTCTCAGCGATGCTATAGGGTCTGATGAATCAGAAAAGGTTTGATCGTTTAAAAGTAGAGGCTAGGAAGTGCAGGGGCCAGGGTAGTGTGCACCTGTAATCCCTGCATTTGGGAAATACAAGCAGGAGGATCAGTATGAGTCAGTAGTGAGACCTTGTACAAAAGAAAAACAAAATAAAAGTAGAGGCTAGGATCAGGCAGATAGCCTAGTGGATTAAAGTGCCTGCTTAGGCAGACTAGGTAGACACAGGGACCAGAGACCAGGTTGGATTCTCTGGGGCTTGCTGAGATTGTGATTGAGAGTGTGGAAATGGGTGTGGTGGCACACGCCTATAATCCCAACGCTCTGGAGGCTGAAAACAGAAGGATTACTATGAGTCTGATCTGTGTAGTGACCCTGTAGACCTTTTACTAAAATACATTTAAAAAAAGTAGAGGCCAAGATCACATTTCTGCCACACAGCATGGCTACCAAGAATTAAATGTGATCAGTTGACATGTTGCAACCATTTCAGAGAGGGGACCAAGATGCCTTCGTGGTATAGAATGCTGTGGTGATCGAGCCAGAGAACATCTCTTGGTGCCGTATCTTGCTTCTTTACACCCTTTCTTCCAAAAGGCTCAAAGTAAGCTGCCTCCTATGCTCTTTTGGAGAGGGGGAGGGGTTATAGAAAGAGCTCTTAAACAGCAGAGTACTAGTTTGTCCCTAATCAAAGGAGGTGGTCTAGGGACAGCAGTTCTAGACCATTGACTGGGATGGACAGGCCCTGGATCCCAACACACAGCATGACACTGCTGTGTAGTAATTAGGAAAATCTTCTCTTTCTTCATTGTCCTCCATAGCACAGAGCAGCAGGGCATAAAGAACTTCTTTAAGTTCACACTGTCACAGAGAGTGTCTTATGGGGTGAATTTGGAGCTAAAAGTTAGCAAGGTGCAGGGCTTTACTTTGCAGAGACCATCATCTGAAAAAGGGTTGACACTGTCTTAATGGAGTACCAATGAACAGTTATTGGGTTAACCAATTCCCTGGTTATCCTCTGTAAACCTGTAAGCACATTCCTGCCCGTTCTGTAGTGTTGTCCTGCTCTCTTGAGGATCACTCTGTCTTGGATGAGCCAACTGTCATGTGGAGGACACTTAGCCAACTTATGGAGATGTTTCCAAGATAAGAAAGGCCTCCTGCTAACAGCCACCAGGAGCTTGCCAACCCCATGAATGAGTCATCTTTGAGCCACTTCCTTCTGTGCCAGTCACGCCTTCCAAGGACTGCAGACCCAGCCAGTCATTTATGCCCAACTTCTGAGGTTGCAGCAATCTCACATACTGTCTTCCACACCATTTGGTGATTTTACTTATACCCGAATCTATTTGTATTAGTTGTACTAGGTATCCATTCCTAACTCTATACTACATGCATCAGGTTATTTCATGAGAACGTACCTGTAAATTTAGGGTTTTTAAACAGCACTAATAAGTGAGTGTTTGTTGTTTTATAGTTTCTGTGGGTCTGGAATTCTGTTCAGTATCATCTGGATAGCTTTGACCTGAAGGGCCCTCAGAAGTTGGGTGTAAATGACTGGCTGGGTCTGCAGTCCTTGGAAGGCGTGACTGGGACAGAAGGAAGTGGCTCAAAGATGACTCATCATGTAGTTGACAAGCTCCTCGTGGCTGTTTGCAGGAGGCCTTTCAAATCATGGAAATATCTCCATAAACCAGCTGAGTGTCCTCCACGTGACAGTTGGTTCATCCAAGAGGGAGTGATCCTCCAGAGAGCAGGATGAAAGCCACAGTGCCTCTCATGTCATTTATGTGCTTTTCTGTTGGGTACACAAATTAACCCCACTCAGTGCAGAGCAGGTCGAAGGTCTTCCTGCCGTCTTGGAGTCTGACTACTGTGTGAACTATGCCGTATTGTTCCATAATATTTAATCAAATATTGTAAAATCCATAAAACACGGATGCAAGAATACTTGTGCTGGCTTTGAAAAAACTTGCTAAAGATGAGTGCAAAACATCTGTTGTATTAGGTGATGGTATGCCAAGTAAGAAACTGAAGACATTTCATAAAAATGTGGATGAATTGCACAATCCCAGAACTTTGCAAATGACGTGAACTTATTATTGCACTTAGAAAAAAAAAAAAAACAAAACTTAAGTAGTGCTGCAGAAAGTTGCAGACCAACAGCTGGCTCGAGAGCTAGGAAAGTGTGATGACTTGAATCTAGGTAGAACCCCTAGGCCTCGTGCACTCAAAAGTGGGCTTCCTGGGAGGTGGCTGGATCATGGGCGTGTGATACTGGGCTGAAGGGGTTACAATAACTAAATTGGCTTAGCATAGTTCTGGGTGGAGATAATGAATGTGGGTGGTGCCAATCAACAGGGTTGTTGCCTGGGTAGACTGTAAAACAGCGGTTCTCAACCTGTGGGTCGCGACCCCAACAGGGATCGAGCAACCAAAACACAGGGGTCGCCTAAGGCCATTCCAAATCATAACTGTAGCAAAATTACAGTTTTGAAGTAGCCACCAAAATTATTTTTTGGTTTGAGATCACCACTACATGAGGAACTGTAGTGCGGGGTCACAGCATTAGAAAGGTTGAGAATCACTGCAAGGAACAGAAAGAAGACAGGCTGCTGCTGCTTGCTGCAGCAGCTTCCTTCCTGCCATGCCACAGACCGCTTTTGTTCTGCCATGTTCCTCTTACCTGCTATCCTGTCTTGGAGCCAAATGACTGTGGGCTGAAGCTTGTACAATTGTGAGCTAAAACAAATCTTTCCTCCTTTAACTTGTAAGTATCAGGTATTTTGTGCCAGCAGTGTAACCATGGCACAACAACAACAGAACCCCCCCCCCCCCCGCCAAAAAAAAAGCAAGACAGAAAAAGGTGTATCCTTGTATAATACTCATGGATTGAATACTGTTGGAGAATTTATCTTGCTGTTACAAAAGATAATGAGAGTTAGTGTCCGCTTATGAGAGGTAATATTTGATTGAAGAAAGAGCCTCCAGTACTGAATCGCACTATTTACAAGAATTATATGAAGAACATAATTTTTTTAAGCCAGCCATGGGCACTTTATTATTAAAAACTGGTCCTTTTATGCATAAATTAATAGGAACGAAAAACTCATCCTAGTTGGTTTCATTTTTTAGCTTAACAGTAAATCTTTAGCTGCATTGTTTGGCTGCTATTGAAGATCCTCCTTTGAGTGAGTTAAGAGCATAAATTTTGGTGAGCATCTCTGACTGGCAGTAGGGTATATGCACAGTACCAATGCTCCTTGTCTTGGTCACTTTGGGTGCAAACCCATCTCTGTGATGGCCCCCACTGAAGCCCTACAAATTCTGCAGCAGCAGGGGTCAGGCCAGTGGCTGCTACTGCCCTGGCCACAGCCTGGGCTTCTCTCCTGCCTCTACAGGGAGTGAAGCAAGTTTATTCTAGTGGGGCATGACAGCCACCTACTGTGTACTTTTCTCAGGAAATCATCAGCCACCTGCAAGTTGGACAAAACCAAGAAGCATATTCTTGGAAAGCCACTGTAATATCTATACTGATATAACCAGAACAAAAAGTGGCTCTTAGTTACTGATAAACCAACTAATTGTAGAGCTTATAGAAATAAATTTTCCCACAAATCAATTTCAATGGATCCTGAAATATTTGTCTTTAGTGACGCACTGTGAAGGGAAACCCAACCCAAATCGTTCTACCGAAAACAGCTTTCTATTGCCAGTGAACAAATTGCCTTAAGACAAAATTCTAATAATCAAGAAGTATTATCATCTCTCCTGCTTCTGTGAGTGAGGAGTTTGGATGCAGCACAGCTGTGGCTAATGGCTTTCTCAACTACTCTGGGACCTCATCCGGACTTGAAGGCTTCCAGGGAATCGTCAGTAGCTGGGGGTTGTAGCCATCAGGAGCAATCTATTCAGATGCATGGCAACCAAATGTAACTTTGCAGTCTCAGCCATGCTAAGGAAACTCACACTATGTTTGTGTAGGTTTGTGCTTCCTTAAAGCTTGGAGACTGCCTTCCAAGTATTATTATGCTGAGAACCAGAGGAAGGTTGTATTACTGTTCAGACCTAACTTTGGACCTAACTTCACTTCCTTTGTGAGCACAAGCTTGCTCAGATTCAGTAGATGGGAAGGGGGTATCAAAGCCACAATGTAAATAAGAATGCAAAATAACAGTATAGCTCTCTTGGAAGATGCAATCTGCCTGTGTGTGTATGCACTAAAGACAATCTTGGTTCTAACTTTCTGAGGTTTAAAGATAGAGATCTCTAAAGACCATAATTTTACCATGGATATAATGAGAAAGTGTTTACGTTCATTTTTGAGAGATGGAATATAAGGATACTAGTTTTACAAAACAGGATTTTTTTTTTTCTCACTGAAAAGTTGATCACAGTGCAGTTCTGAAATAATATGTGGTTGAAAAAGAAGTCCCAAACTTGGAAATAGCCATAGTTGTAGAAATATGTAACAGATCTATCTATGGATTATTAATTGTCTAGGTCTATTAACTTACATTTAACTCATTAGGTGCTATTAGTCAGAACATGATAACTTTGTAGGTAGACGGTGACTTGCAGAAAACTGATTATGATCCTGGAAATTCTGTCCAGTGGGAAACTTCAGCAGTCAGAGCTCATGCAGGATACACCAGCCTTCTGTCTAGCTTGGCACGCTTCTTTCAGCATTCCTTTGTCAATAGCTGTAAGCATGTTGCCTCTGTACACCTTTGATTCCTCTTTATTTTTTTTATTTTTTTTTATTTTTATTTTTTTTTGGTGGGACCAGGGTTCGAACTCACGACCTTGCACTTGCCCAGCAGGCACTTGTGCCTCGGAGCTATCTCCCCAGCCCCTGATTCCTCTTTATTATCTAACTGGTTCTCACATTAATGAGTCACGTAAATCTTTCCTACATGCTTACTTTGTATTTGTGTGAGAGTCAGACTTTGACTTTTTGAAAATTATAGTTCGAGGATTCGATCCTTGCCTGGCTAGCCCTGCCCCCAAAACACACTGAGCCCTTGGTTGAGAATGGCGTGGTGCCGTACCTGTAATCCCAGTGCTTGGAAGACTGATAGCAGAAGGATCACTATGAGTCTGATTGGTGTAGTGAGACCCTGTAGAGTCTGGAGACCCTGTACTAAATACATAAAAAAAAAATCAAATTATACTTTGAGACATGAAAGTCCTATGTGGTCATGTACTAAAGTGTGGAGGAAATGATGACCTATAGCAGATGACACGATACAGGAACTGATAAATTGTGGCCCTTGGGCCAAATGGACAGTAAACAAGTTTTATTGGAGCATACACATATTGAATATTTCTTGCTTGGGGCTGATTTTTGCACTAGCATTGCAGAATCTGATAGCTGTGACTTTGTTCATATGGCCCTCAAGTCCTAAAATATTTACAGTCTGACCCTCTTTGGAAAAGTTTTCCTAGCTCCTGCTACAGAGAATTTTGAATTTCAAATCCAATCATGAGTATAGTTTATTACACACTTCTGGACAATTGAAGTCATTCATAATTTATAACAAGACATAAAATAATGGAATATTTAGTGTGGTAATTTACTGGAAGCAAAAATGAATAATGCAGGCATTATACGTACTCTGAATGAAAGGGTTGATTGGAATTTAGAAGAGAAAAAATGACTGCTAGCATCAAATACAGAAATGGCTGATAAGGCCATTTGATCATATATTAAACACAGAGACTGGGTCAGTTATCAACATTGTTATAATAAGAAAGTAGGATGGGTATGCTGTGAAAAATCTTACATCATCCTAATGCCAGAGATCTTTTTATTAAATATTTGTACATACTGTGATCACAGTAATGTTATGTGTACATTTTATAATTACTCCCTTTAACTGCATTTTTAAATTAAGTATCAGTTTCGATTTGAACAGATGAGGAATCCTACCTTGCTTATCGTCAGGCAGAGTAGAAAGGCTTGCAGGGAAGATCAGACCTACGACCTAAATTGCCTTTCCTTTCCTTTCTCCTCCTGCCATCTCACTGTCAGATGAACGGATTTTCTTCCTTCAAAGCTAAACCTACTGTGTCAGTAAAATAATTATGGTATGTTTCTTTATTTTTCTCATCAAACTTTGTTTTAAAGGGTCTCAAAATTCTGTGACAGATTTTTGGTCAAATTGTTTCCATTAAAAAGTATTGATTTTGAAGACTAATAACTTAAAAACTGCCACATACAAAAAAAAAAAAAAAAAAAAAAAAAAAAAAAAAAAAAAAAAAAAAAAAAGTGGTGCACAAAACATTCTACTTTCCTTCTGAAGTTTTTATGATGCATTATCATTAACCAGTCTTTCACTATTTAGGTGGCCAAGTGGGAGAAACAGTTCTGAGACTGGTCTTCTACCACTAATTAAGACTGGGGTGGCATGCGTTAGGGATAATATTCATTTAGCCTTCTGGGCTTTCTGGGCAGACTTGGTGACCTTGCCCACTCCAGTAGCCTTCTTGTCCACAGCTTTGATGGCACCCACAGCAACTGTCTGTCTTATGTCACAAGTGGCAAAATGACCCAGGAGTAGATAGTCAGAAAAGCTCTCGACACACATGGCCTTGCCTGGAACCATGTCAACAATGGCAGCATCACCAGATTTCAAAAACTTGGGCCCATCTTCCAGCTTCTTACCAGACCAGCAGTGAATCTTTTCTTTCAGCTCAGCAAACTTGCAAGCAATGTGAGCTGTGTGACAATCCAGGACAGGGGTATAGCCAGCACTGACCTGGCTGGGATAGTTCAGGATAATCACCTGAGCAGTGAAACCAGCTGCTTCCATTGGTGGGTCATTTTTGCTGTCACCAACAACACTGCCATGGCAGACATCTTTGACGGACACATTCTTGACATTGAAGCCTAGTTTGTCCCCAGGAAGTGCTTCATTCAAAGCTTCATGGTACATTTCAACATATTTGACTTCAGCTGTGACATTGACTGGAGCAAAGGTGACCACCATGCCAGTTTTGAGAACACCAGTCTCCACTCAGCCCATAGGGACAGTGCCAATACCACCAATTTTGTAGATATCCTGGAGTGGCAGCCGCAAAGGCTTGTCAGTTGGGCGAGTGGATGGAAGGATGCAATCCAAAACTTCAAGCAATGTGGTTCTGCTGGCATTGCCATCTTTACATGTGATCGTCCATCCTGTGAACCAAGGCATATCAGCACTTGGCTCCAGCATGTTGTCTCACCATTCCAACCAGAATTTGGCACAAAAGCTACAGTGTCAGAGTTATAGCCAGTTTTCTTGATGTAGGTGCTGACTTCCTAAACAATATCCTTGTATCTCTTCTGGCTGTAGGGTGGCTCTGTGGAAACCATTTTGTTAACACTGACAATTAGTTGTTTCACACCAAGGGTGTAAACCAGAAGGGCATGCTCACAGGTCTGCCCATTCTTGGAGATATCAGCTTTGAATTCACCAATGCCAGCAGCAACAATCAGGACAGCACAGTCAGCCTGAGATGTGCCTGTAATCACGTTTTTGTTGAAGTCTCTGTGTCCAGGGGCATCAATGATGGTCACATAATACTTGCTGGTCTCAAATCTCCACCGGGAGATGTCAGTGGTGATACCATGCTCACACTCGGCCTCCAGCTTGTCCAAGACCCAGGCATACTTGAAGGAACCCTTCCCCATCTCAGCATCCTCCTTCTCAATTTTTTAATGATTCTTTTGTCGATGCCACTGTATTTGTAGATCAGATGGCCAGTGGTGGTGGACTTCTCAGAGTCCACATGTCCGATGATGATGTTAACGTCAGTATTTTCCTTTCCCATGTTGGCTTTGATTTAGTGGTGGTTTTTACTACACCTGTGCTCTTGGGGCAAACACATTGCAAAAAAGTATCATATATTTTGTGGTTATCTTGAGAAAGGAATGCTTCTTTGGTCTCTTCTTTTGGTCAGTGCTTCCAAATTACAATTTTAGTTGTTGAGTAATTCTGAAATACTACAAACCAAAAAACCAAAAAACCACTGAATTGTATATTTCATTGGATAAATAGTATAGTATATAAAATATTAAAATGAGTCAGTCCCCTCACCACAAAAAAAGTCACAAAAGGGGAAGAAAGTAACTCCTAGTTTATACAGAGAACTAAAATGAAAAACTTGCATTGGGTATGGCTGTGTGCTAGAAACTTACAAAGAATTATTAATATCATGCAAACAAGCATAACTAAAAAGAAAAACAATTTAAAAATGCCCAAATTCAAATGTTTGCTTTTTCTAAAGGTCATAAGAACACTATTTCAAGGTAGTTGTTTTCAGGTGGGTATATGGGCAAGTTAGCAAGACTGTCTCAAAGGAAAAACTACAAAAGGTGGCCAGTAAGCTCTGTGTGAAGGCCTTAGGGTCAGCTTTCATTTGTGTGTGTGTGGGAAATGGGAGATGATATTTTTATGCTGGTTGATCAGGGCAACATTATTTTGCTATTATTGAAGTGTAAAAAATACAATTTCAGGCAGAACAAATGAGTGTCTTTGCTAGACTTAAAGTAATTAAATTATGGATCTGTAGGTATGTTTTTCTCTCACTGTAAAGCATTCTTGTTGCCACCATGAGGTACTGTAATCAATGCCCAGTCCCACGTAAACAGTAAGGAGACCGATTTTAATTTACAAATACATGAATATTCAAACTAATTCCATCCTTATAAAAAGCGAAATGAAGAAATTTTAAAACGTAGTCAGCTTAACAATGTTTTCATGTTCAAAACATTTGTGACACTATTCGTCTTATTTAGGTAGGAAAAGTAGTATGGAAACTAGGTCATTCACACTATTATGTATGAGGGAAAGCGTGCGTCTGTGGCAGCACGAATTTCATCACTTACCTTTAAATTCTTTCAGCTGTTTCAAAATTCTAAGCTACCCTAAAAGGTAAAAGAAATGATCACTATTGAGCATATTCCAGAGAATATCCTTGATGAGGCTCACAGAACTGGTTGGGAGACTAGAACTGAAGAAAAAACTCCAGAAATGGGCAGGGTTGTTGGCCGGAGAAGACACAGTTGAGGTCATAGTGCAAAGCAAGATGGGTAAGATATCCCTGATGGCACCATTACTGTGAGACATTAAACTGCACTGGTAGCAAGTGACAGTGATTCTTACATCATTTTGTCTAACTGCCATCTTCTGAGGTGAAAGGTGCACAGGCCAGCCATGTATCATGGTCTGGGTGTCAGTGGGCTGGGATGTGTGACTCCTTTTGAGGCAGGACAGGGGTTCCCACTGAAATTCCCTCAATGGAAGATTTTTCCCCCAAAATGCCTGTTACAAATTTATCTACATTAAACGTATTGTAAATACCTCTTTGAATTCTTATGTCACTTAAAATAAGCACAGATTGCTATTATAATTTTAAAAGTGGAAAACGGAATGGTCCATGAGAAGCTTTTTCTGTCAACTGCCAAGCAGAGTTAGCATATGTACCACAACTTGGAAAGGACACCTGAGAGGCTGATCTCCCCTCAGCTCATTCCTTGAGGGCTTCCAGCAGAAAGGATAGAGGCGTTGCTCCTAGAATCGACCTATTCAACCTAGAGACTATGTGTTAGGGGAGCTAGGCAGAGAGAAGAGGGAAAAAAACCAATCATAGTAGAGAGGGTGGATATAAGTAAGCGATATATATGCATATATATGGAAATATCAATAATTAATATGAGTTAATTTTTATAAGAAAAAAATTCTTAGTGGAGTAATAGCCAATATCTTACGTAAGGGGGTAGGAGAAATCAAGAAGAAAGTAAAGTAAATGTACTTTCTTCTCTCTCTTTTTTTTACCTTTAATTCTAGAGCTCCATTCCGCTTTGACCTCAGTTGGTTAAGTTTTTATCTGATTTGGAAAGGTAAGGCTTTTAAAAATAGAAACAAAACAGACACGGGCAGGCAGGTGCTCGGGCTCCACTTTGTTAAAGACTGGAGTCGGCTTAACTCCAGTGGGACTCCATTGTTCTAGGGAGATATTCAGGAAACTCAAGGAAACATCTCTCTTTATTTTGCTTTCAACATGGTGGCACGAATGAGGCAAGGGAAATTGAGATGAAAAATACAGTCCTCTTCCTCTTGGAATAATTGGTGATAAAGTGCCGGTGTATCTTATTTTCATCTGTCAAGTCATTTTCTAATTGGATGTCCTTGGGACAGTGGCCGCTGCTTGTGCCTTTGCTTCCTTTTCCGTTAATATCCTTCCTCCGGGGCAGGGCAGGTCTACCCTGGAGAATGATCAAATGCACAGGCAAGTATATCTTGGCGTTGTAAGCTCATTAAATTTCTTGTCAGTTCTCGTGGTACGCTGGGAAGTGCTGATTACGGCCCATTTTTGCAGTGCGGAACTTGTCTTCTCTGAGAGCCCCAAGTTTCTCCTTTGATAATTATTCTCCTGCTTCAGCTGAAGCCTTTATGAACTCGGTGTAAACTGCCACCACTGCTGAGGTGTTGAGCCTGAGCTTCGGTAGCTTCTTGTGGCTCTGGGTGCAGGTGAAACTTTGGGATGCTTCCAGAATCTCAGAAAATTAGCCTGGGGCTGGAGCTCTCAGACTTCTGTCTGCATCAGGATCACAGGGTGTGTGTGTGTGTGTGTGTGTGTGTGTGTGTGTGTGTGGTGTGTGTCAAACATTGAGCTCTTCCTTAAGAGTTCCATTTCTGCTGGTCTAGTGAAA
>PVJA010016851.1:0-42660 GCA_004027025.1 Myocastor coypus
AAAAAAGAAAGGTTAATGTTTAATTGTTTGATCAATCTTATATACCTATATGTATTAATTTAAACTGATCTGATTATGAAAATATGTAATATAACCATTGTTAAATTTAAACAATAAAAAAACTGAAAAAAAAAAAAAAACTATTTGATGTTCTTGCTTCAGCAGCACATATGCTAAAAGCTACTTGACACATGGAAGAAAGCCCTGGTCTCAAGTAAAGTATGTCTTCTGTGGACAAACTTATACCTACAGCATTCAGTTGTGTCAACACTTCAGATTAACTATGAAATGAAAGCCATGAAGATTTAACTCCTCAAAACAAGAATAAATCATTTTTGTGCACTAATTATGTAAGTTCTATTTTTTAAAGTATCCTGTAATAATAAGCTATATAAATTTACAGAAAAATACATTATAAAATGATATGAATCTAATTAAAACTGAACAGTAAAAAATTTTTCAATAGAGGATAAATCATCTTGTGCATTATTTTGATAAACATATAATATTAGAAACCTTCCTTTAAAAAAAGAAAGTTCTTTGCAAAATGAAGACCATTTCAGAATTAATGTAAGCTTTATTTATTTTTTTTTTAAAAAACTCATAGTACACTTGTCCTTTAGGAGTCCTATATTATTTAAAAGCTACCAATTTTTAACTGATTCATTTCATTCACTAAAGAATTATGTGTTACAATTATGAACAACAACAGAATTTTAAGAGTTAGCAGATGACTTGGACTCGGACATAGCGAAGGTGGTAGAGACAAATGGAGAACAATCCAACATTCATTCGACATCTACTATATAACACACACTTTAAATTCATCCTCTCACACATTACTAGTATAACGGTTTTATGTGGCATTATTATTATTCCTGTTTTAAAGGTAAGAAAACAGAAGTCTTGAGTATACTTTGCTCATCGTGCGGTAGGTTGTTCTGACTCCATAGTTCGTATCCTTATAACCACATGAAAGAAACCTTTTGGTTAGCCAGACTAGTCAAACTTATTATCTCATTTACTACCAAACCTGCTAATAACACAGATGAAAACATTCAAATTTTGCAGAAGTATTAAATTTGTCTAAGTATATTCCATTTCATGGTCGCACATACATTCTACTATAACTCACCTGTCCACTAAAGAAACCAAAGTCCTCAGGCCTTATATCACACAGCTAGCTATAGAACTCAAAATATTACAAACTAGGCCTCTAGGCTGCAATGCACCAAACTCAACTTTACATATTCTGCAATTGAAGACATTCAAACAAACCTATCACTACCATGTAACCCAAGTCTCCTAAATAATGTTATACAAACTCTTTCTTAGCTAAAATGACATTCAAATCTCTGACAGAATCAAGGTAATATTACCCAAATTAGGCTTTCTCCAATTTTATAACACTAAAGCCTTTATTCAATATGTCCTGGTGCAGAAAATTACCATGCTATCATCAGTTGTGAGTGAACTCCACTAAGGAAAGCCAAAAAACATCTCTTGCTTTGTGAATTCAGGAGGGATTTGACAAGATTGGTTGTTTGAGGCTTTAGAAACAGTAAGCTGTCATTTTGGACACATTCAGGCAGCTAAGAGGCAAGTGACAACGATTTTTTCTTTACTAGAGGATCTCCATGAGGATACTGGGAGACGATTCTTTGCTAGTATAGCTGTGCATATCTAAGTGCAGGTGGAGGCCCAACTGGATAAAAATGGGAGACAGCCTATATCTCCTCATAGACTCTACCCTTATCCTACCAAATTCTCCTTTAGAATCTAGTTCTTTCTTCCTCATCATCCCAGACTTAGAATATAATACTATACCCTAGTATCTGTTCCATAAGGCTAATATCTCCTCCTACAATAAGACTATATTCTCTTTTATACCATAATTCTGTTCTCATCAGATCTCAATATAGACTCTCATCTGTATTGAATTTTACCTTTTTAAAACTGTAACCAATTCAATAAATGCATCAAGTATGAAGCAGCCTATATCAAGTAAAGAACACTTAAAACTTTGTAGATCTATGGTCATTCATCAAAACTGTGGCATTTGGGAGACAATGTTATGCTTTGAATATGATTTTAGAATTGTCAGAGAATTTTTTGACTATGCTAAAAAATTCCTCAGAGGTCAAAAAACAGATGCTATGTGAGGTATAGCTGGCCAGGAATGTCATGTAGTTCTGGGTGAGGCATTCTAGTAGACAAATCAGAAAAGACATTTTAGTCCAGGCACAACTTTCTAACTTTCTAGTATTCTTTTGAAAGGAATTTATTTCTCTGAACCTTATAGTGCTCTTGCACTCATGTTCTCCCCCCCCCCCTCTCTCTTTCTCTCTCTCTCTCTCTTCCCCCCTTCTCTCCCTCCCCTCTCTGGAAAGGGTCTACAGGGTGTCCAGGGTCTCACTACTAAATCAGACTTGGAGTGATCCACCTGTTTTTTTTTTTTAAAGAACACTGAAGTCATCTTCTTCTTCTTTTTTTTTTTTTTTTTAAGAATTTTTTATTTTATTTATTTATGTTTTTCTTGTTTCATAACCTTTATTTGTTTATTCACTTATTTTTATGGCTGGCTCAGCCTGCCCTGAGGGCAGGGCTGGCGCAGCATGTGGTGCCGGGGATCGAACTGCGATCCCTGAAGCCGCCCAAGCTTTCCCAAGCAGGCACTTTAGACCACTGAGCCATCCCGCTGGGCCCCAAATTTATTCTTTTTTTTTTTTTTCTTTTGTGGTACCAGGGATCAAACTCACAACCTTACTCTTGCCAGGCAGGCACTTATGCCACTGAGCTATCTCCCCGGCCCCGATCCACCTGTTTACAGCCTCCCAAGAGCTGGGATTACAGGTGTGCACCAGCACACCCAGTCTCAACTGCTGTCTCAGCATGCCCTAGGGGTAGGGCCAGCAAGGCAGGCCCAAGGATTGAACCCCTGGTCCCTGCATCTGCTTGCAGGCACTTTAATCCACTGTGTTATTTGGCCAGGCCTACTTTTTTTCTTATAGCACTATTAAGGAGCTTAGATATTATTCTGTTATCAATGGAAGCAGAGTAATAATAAATATGATACAAATGTACTTAACAAAGATAACTGACATTTTATAAGATCTGAAGAATGGAGTATGTTGGTTACTTTTCTCTCGTTGCTGGGACAAAATACCCCATACTCAAAATGGAGGAACAATTGGAGTTTCTGTTCATAATCAGCTGGCTCCAATGCAAAGTGACAACACACATGGGCAACATTTCAAGGCAACAGAAGATAGCAAAACCAACATGAGCAAAAGAGGAGGAAGCAAGTTTCTTTTCCTTCTTTTATTGAAAGTGGACTATCCCCACCTCCACACCACCACAGGGCAGGTGCAACATTGGTACCATCTCCATATCCTCTTCTTGCATAGGTTAAGAATGTTTACAAAGTACAGCTCCTGAATCCCTGCTGAGTTATTCAGTTAACCTTCTAAACTTCACAAGTTAACACATCCTAAATCATAAACAGCCACTCAGGACATGTGCTTCGTATCCTAAGAGAAATACCAGTTACTTAGCTGACCTTCTAAATATCTCAAGTTGACACAGTGTATCAACCTTTAGGGAGGGAAAGTAAGAGATGAATACCTGAAACTTGGAGAAAACGATGAGAGCTAAAACTCTGGGAGGAATGAAAGACCTGGGAGAGTCAGATTACAAAAAAACCAAAACAATGAGAACCAAGATCACAAAAACCCTTACCTATTTGTTGGCACATTTACATGGTCATAGTGAAAACAAAGACTTACAATTTCATTAACAGAGTCTATCTGCTTGGACATCAACTTTTTTTATTGTGCTATGTTTCCATGTATATAATTTTACTTAACTTTCCAACAATGTTGTAGGAATGGAGAACCAAGGTTTATTTGTTCAAATTCTATTTAGTAAGCAGTTACCATATGAAGATATTAGCTATGCAGTAATAAACAAAAATAAATGCTTTCCCTTATGGAACTAATTTAAACTGGGAAATAACTGCCTACCCTAAATATAAAATCACAACTGTGATAGACAAAATGAAACAACAATTTCCACGGGAAAAAAAGATTGAGTTGGAAGAATGAGTATAAGTCATACAAAAAAGATAAGGGAGGATATAATTTAAGGTCTAGTGACAGTACCTTAGGTCAACTTTCAGAAGCCTTATCTAGCCAGATGACAGAGGACACTGAGAAGAGAAATAGATGACAACCTAAAGAAGTAAGCAACTATCATACTGTGCAGGTCCTGGTCATATTAAGGAGTCTGGCTTTTATTTGTGAAGATTTAAGCAAGGAGATTACTCAGAATGGATTTAAACCCATTCCTCTCCCTCCACCCCAGCCCCCAGGAACTGGGGACTGAACTCAGGACCCTGCATTTGCCAGGCAAGCGCTTACTCTACTGAGCTATCTTCCTGGTCCCTTAAACTCATTTTAAAATGGATTATTTTTCTTTTTTATTTTAAAGAGAAAAAGTAAAACAAATTTCAAAACATAATAGGAAGGTAACAATGGTTAATATCAGAGCTGGGGAGATAGCTCAGCAGCGTAAGTGCCTGCCTCGTAAGCCAAGATGCAGAGTCTGACCCCCAAAATAACCAAGGGTTAATATATTTGGTATTATTATCTCTAAATAGTTACTTAGAATAAAGATATAGCCATTTAATTGTCCAAACAGTATTAGCATAAATCTTTCTTTTCAATGAACTAAGAGAAATTAGTATTATAACTATCTGAACTATGTGTAAGAGCTCAGTTTAGAAGCTTCTGTAACACTTTAGATTAAAGAAGTTGGTAGCTTGTTTACATAGAACAGTGAGACTAGAAATAGACAGAAAGGAATGAATGGGAGATATGCAGGAGCCAAAACAGACAAGAATAATGATGACTGGATGAAGCCATCAAGAATACAGTGACTCATATCTGATTTGCTGCTTGAGATGGATGGTGATACCACTCAAGGAATTAAGAAACTTGAGAGAATGATTAGGTATGTCTAAGAAAGAACCTGAATTCAGCTTTGGCTATGTTGGATTTACAGCTCTTTGGGACGTCTATGTATAAGGATGTGCTAAGAAGGCTATTACAGAACTAGCAGTGGAGGATGGGGCTAGAAATCTGTCAATCATCACATGGGTGATAATTAAATAGTAGTAAGTTTAGTACGAATGCATAGGGAGAGCATACTAAGATGAAATGAGCATATAGAAATAAACTCTTAACAGAGTTTATTTTAGGACTGGGTAAAGGAGGAGGAGGAGCCTGCAAAGAAAGTAGAAAAAGACAACATAAAGAGATGGGGAGAAACCAGAAGAGTGTGGTATCTTGAGAATACAGGGAACAGTGTTTCAAGAAGTCAAATGAAGGGTAAAAGAAGACAAAAAAGGATGAAGTAGAGAGCACAAGTAAAGAACTCAGTCAGTTTAGACCAGAAAAAAAAAAAAAAAACCAAAAACAAAAGGTCCATCTCCACAGCCAGTGATCTTTTCCTATATACAGTGCTAATCTTGGTTTACAAACTTGCTTTGTTTTATAATTTGGAGGAGGATGCCTGAATTGTGTGCAAACAGAAGTGTTTGAGAACTATTACTGTAGTTATGTTCTGAAAATGTGAGTCTGGACTAGTAGCAACACTGTAATATTCACTGTAAAGGAGTGTCCTGATAGCTCAGTGGACTAAAGCGCCTGCTTAGGCAGACTACAGCGGACAGGCTTTGATCCCTGGCCTGCTGTGCTAGTCCTGTCCACGGGGCACACTGAACCAGAGTGGATTCAGACTGGGTGTGATAGCGTGTGCCTATAAATCCAGCACTTGGGAGGCTGAAAACAGGAGAATATTTACAAGTCTGATCCGTGTAGTGCGACCCTGTAGAACCTGTCCTGAATACAGGAAGGAAGGAAGGAAGGAAGGAAGGAAGGAAGGAAGGAAGGAAGGAAATAAATAAATCAAGCAAGCAAGCAAGCAAGCAAGCAAGCAAGCTTCCAAGTTTTAATATGTCTCTCTGGCCTTGGACAAGTTTTTAAACAGGTAGGCATAGTATCTTCCATGTCTAAAACAGTGACAGCCTTTAGTAGTATCATCAATAGAATGTTAGGGGTCAATTAATAAATACTTGTTTAATAGAAATGAAAAAGAACAGAATACTAGCTTTTCCTTCATGATATAAAAAATTTACAATTAATTAAGACTGTAAACTGTCTTGACAATGTGCAAAATAAAAGAAAAATAGTGCATACAGTGGTCATACTTCTTAGTAAATTATAGGAAGATCTAGATGTCATTTCCATTTGACATTGCATAAAAGCAGGACTATAGCCACACTGCATGTAGCATGTTCAGCACTAACCTGTTCCACAGTAAATATTATGGTACACAGAAGAGCAAAGTTGATAGGCCAGTGATGGCAAACCTTTTAGAGCTTCCATTGATGAACAGCCTCTGTGGCATGTACACCACTGGTTCGCCACCACTGTAATAGGCTTTCACAGACAACCTGTCATTCATTGATCTTCCTCTGCTGCTACGAGAGCCAAATAGTGTGCTAAGACTAAGACCATTGTGTTTGAGTTCAAATTCCACAGGTGCTTCTTAATTTTGTGGTCATATGAAGACTGAAATTTGCTCATCTGTAGAATGGGGCAACCAATAGCCTTCCGCTTACAAAGTTAATAAAGAAAATTAAGCATGTATTGCTACTATTACTTCCTTATATGCACAAATTTTTAAGTACTACCTAGTATCAATATTCCTGGAGAAATAGATCTAAGTGAGCCCAAGGCAATCTTGCACAATCAAATAGCTTCTTTAAGGAAACTTTCTAAATGTGCATGGTAGTTGAGGATGAAAAACTAGAATAGGGAAGAAACAATAATAATTTGGGATTTTAAATTTCATAAATAAATATTTTTTAAACTTTATGTTATGGCTGGCTCAGCCTGCCCTGGAGGTGAGGCTGGCACAGCATGTGGTGCCAGGGATCGAACTGCAGTCCTTATGGTTGTCTAAGCTTGTCTAAGCAGGGGCTTCATAAAGAAATTTCTTATGGCATAGTGGGAAGATGTAATCTTGAAAGTAAAAGCTGGGCCTTTTATGTGTGTTGCTACATAGGTTACAAATCACTGTAGGCCTTAGCTCTCTCGTGGCATAGTAACACCTACTTTTAGAGAAAATTACAGAAAAAAAAAAAAATGAAGGCTCAGTAAAGCACTTAGAACAAAGTAGAATAAATGTGTAATTTTGTTATTGCTTTTATTATTAACAAAATAGTGGTGATAGAGTTCAAGGCAAATGGTTAAAAATCATCCAACTGAGCCGGGCGTAGTGGTGCACGCCTGTAATCCCAGCACTCAGGAGGCTGAGGTAGGAGGATCAGTGTGAGTTCGAGATCAGCCTGGGCTTCAAAAGTGAGCTCAAGGCCAGCCTGAACTGCATAGCGAGACCCTGCCTCAAAAAGAAAAAAAAAAAAAAAAAGAATCATCCAACTGTTTCCAACATGAGGCACTACATAGTAACACAGTCCCAGACGACCAAACTTTTAACATTACTGTGTGATTTTTAGCCATATTTTTCATGACTTGACCACATAGTGTTTAAATGTGACTATGTGGACTATGTAGGTCACAACAGAATAGAGTGGGCTAACTCTGCTTCCTGCACTTACCACACAGTCAAAGCCCCAATCTATCAGGTGTTATATGTGCTTTTGTGACTTGGAGAATAAAATGCATGCAAGATAGTGGAAAATCCATAATACAGTTAATATACTTAAGAAGCTTCCTTTAAAAATATATTTCATTACCTGTAATTCAAGCACTCGTGAGGCTCAGGCAGGAGGACTGTGATGAATTTGAGCCCAGCCTAGACTGCACAGCAATACTTTGCCTCAAAATCCAAAACACTAAATAGCTAAATACATACATATTTTTATCATATTTCCAGTATTACTGATGTATGATATCTAACTGTAACAATATCATAAGCAAAAAACTATGTGCTTTATTTTTCTGCTTCCTAAGCATTTAATATTAATATGTGATTTTTAGCTATATTTTTCATGACTGGATAGCCTGGTGTGTCAACAGACTTCATAGTATGCAGTGTAGGGGAGTTAGGCACAGTACAGTGCTAACTCTGCCACCTGTGCCTGCCACTCACACTCATTCAAATCAAAAGCCATGTGTATCAGAATTGCATGTACTTGTGTGACTTGGCAAGTATGGTAAAACACAGCAATTACTAATAACGGTCTTTTAGTCTACATGCAGGTATATGTGTCTATAAAGACAAATTTTACTGCTATTAGGCAAACAAGTACCACTTCTTAATTACTAAACTTGGACTTGCTATTTGATATGTTAAAATAGCTTTTAGCACCAGACTGTGCCTTTCTCCCCTACACAGCATACTGTTATTACCTATGAAATCTGCAATGACACACCATGCTATCCAGTAATGAAAAATATAGCTAAAAATCACACATTAATGTTAACCATTTAAGATCTTACAAGGCCGGGTCCCGGCAGGATGGCTCAGTGGTCTAAAGCGCCTGCTTAGGAAAGCTTGGGCGGCTGCAGGGACCGTGGTTCAATCCCTGGCACCACATGCTGCGCCAGCCCTGCCCTCAGGGCAGGCTGGGCCGGCCATAAAAACAAACAAGCAAAAGTTCTCAAACAAGAAAAAATAAAATAAAATTAAAAAAAAAAAAAAAGATATTACAAGGCCAAGTTAAAGCTGACAGGGTGAGGCCTATGAACTATTGTTGGGCATCCTCATTTATATTCTTTTGTTTGTTTTGGTACCTGAGGAGGGGGTGTCACTGTGTAAGTGGGAATGTTTTATATATATAACAAGATATATATAACAAACATATACATAACAAAAGAAATTCAACTTTTGAAGGACATTTTGTTTTCTTGTTTCAAAACTTGCCATGTCATAGTAAAAGACTAAATTACACCGTATTCATTTCATAATCATCTGAAAGTAAACAAATATCAAAAGGAAGATAAAATTTTTGAGCTCCTGAATTTTCAGAACTGACGTCATGCTATTGCAAACAATCATTTCCTGTGATACAATAAATGTTTCCCTTCAATTTCTAAATTAAAGGTAAACTGCTAGATGAACAAATCATATAGGTAGCATATGAATGAGGGCAAAGGCTAATTAGTCACAATATTTTTTGAGGGACTACATACTTTTCTTCCCTATCCTACAGCCTGTAATTTTTGTTTTCCTTATTATAAAGCAAAGGAATTATATGATATGACCTTGTCAACAGATGACAAAATTTTAAGAGACCCCCACATGGATAACCACAGCACCAAGAAGCCTATCATTTAAATAACACAAATCCCTCTACTTTTTTCTCTCCTCTATTTTTAATGTGTCAAAACAGATAATTAAGTAAATCATAAGAAGTAAAGAATGCAACAAACACATCATGAAGTCACAGTATTTATTAATTATGATTCCACTAATCTAAAAGTAACCTTTTTTTTGTCTAAATTGTAAGCATTTAAATATTATGAAAGTTAAGTTTATATCTGCATTAAACAAAAACAAAAGTTTAGAAACAAAGTAAACTGGATTCTCCAGTTTATTCAAGATAACTGATTAAATTCTGTTAGGCTAAACTGCTCTTCTGTGCCCTCATCATATACTAGCCATGTCTTGTCCATCTAGCAAGGTTCATCAACAATTTAGAAATCAAGGACACATCTACTCTTTTTCATTTCTTTAGATTCTACTTTATTTTTCTATTTAGCCTATTCTACTTGCTTTTTGTTTAACCTTGAGTTACATTTAAATTTTAACGTAATAGCCCATGCTTTCTCTCCATTCTGATTTGCATATTTTAATTTGCAGTTAGTGTCATTTTTCCTTGCCCGGCTCCTCATGTTTTCATTATCATCAACTATCAGATAGTAGTTTTAGCTCTGAAGGTTTCCCACACTTAGCAATTGTGACTAGAGTTCTCCCAGAAATAAGAAGATTAACTTTCCCAGCCTCAAGGCCTGGGAGGAAAATGATGCCCTCTTATGACCACTGGGATCTTTCCAGGTAGGCCTTCTCTTATTTTCTCAAGTTATTTCTTTAACTGCTCCCTTTCCCATCATTCTTGAACAACATGGGTATTTTGTTCTTAACTTGAAGCTTTATATAAGCTACTGTCTTTTTTTTTTTTTTTTTTTGGTGGGACTGGGGTTCAAACTCACGACCTTGCACTTGCCAGGCAGACACTTGTGCCACGGAGCTATCTCCCCAGCCCCAAAGCTACTGTTTTATAAAGTAAAGCTACAGTAGCTTTATATAAACTACTGTTTTATAAAGTATCCAATTTGAATTATTTCACTGTTGAGAACAGTGAAAGTAGATTACAGTAAACCTAAGAAAGTCCAAATGAATCTTCCTTGAAATAAAATGCTGACACAATAATGTCAAATGAGCAAACGAAAGGTAACTTCTAAATTTTCAGATGAAATAGCTTATAACGTTAACTAGAAATTTAGAAGTCAGTTATATTTACTTATTAAGTAAGTACCTAACTATATCACCATTAACAGCTTAGATAAAATACCCAAATCAACTTGTTACATATGGCTGGGGAACATGTATTAGTTCTTCAAAGTTTTATTTGTAGTATTAGTCCTGTATTTTCTAACCTGTCATAATTAATTCAGTCCTCTTGCACTTTGAAATCTCCACAATAATAAGAACTTTATCAGGCTGGTGTTGGTATGAAGTGGCATAGCAAACTGAAATCCCACTGGGAGCAGTCCACAGACTTCTCCTCTAAGCAGCAAAAAGCTGTTATCATTTTCTGAATTACAGGAACTATAAAAGGACACTCTACTCAAGCTGCCGCTGAATGTCACCTGAAAAGCAATCACAAAAGGGCTCTGTCTTGGCTTATCTCTGAGCTCTGTCACTACGGCAACCAGCAGGGAATAAGTATCTGTGGGTCTATGAATTTCAGAATCCTATAAAAGCCAGGGCTAAAAAGGCATGTGCAGCCTCTCAGAGATTGACTGCATTAATACATTAGCAAATACTGTGAAACACTGGATAAATGTCAGCAATTATGGAAAAAGCGTCTAATAACGATATTCGTTGCCTGTCAAACCCCCATGAGGTTTGATATGTAACTGCCACTCAAAGCTGTCTGTAATTTTATCTCTTTTATACATCTGAATCCACAGCATTCAAATTTGTACTTTCAAAGTAATAAACTGTAAAGCAGTTCATTCCATGTTGATCACAACTGTCAACAAACATACAATAAAAGAACAAAAAGACTTCCACTGGCTTTGGGAACCATCAGTACCAACAATCTCCTGTAGATGTTTATTTTTTAAAAAATATGTATCTTCTATAGTGGAGTATTAAACAATGGCACGATATGAAATAGCAATTGATTTGACTACTGATTAAGTGACTTTGAGTTCATTCATGAATGTTCATTTTAAGCCTTCTCTTTGGATTGGAAAATTGCTAAGAATTTATAAGCAATTAGACACAGTTGTCACCGAACCTTTTTTCGTACATAACAAATGCCACAGAATCTCTTTATGATTCCAAACAGGCTATAATGCTACTTTCACCATCTTTTTCAAATACAGAATTATAGGCAACTGATTATATATAAAACCCAGAGGCCTAAAAGCACAATCTAATAAGCTGCGACTATGATTCATATTTGTGTTCATATTTCTACTAATCAAGAAAATTACTTAAGAAATCTTATCACATGTTACAGCTGTTCAAACGCAACAGACAGCATGTTAACTTGCAAACACAAATGCCAGATTAAGTGCTACACATATGTATTATAAACAGTCTTCTATTTCCCAGTTATAGAATAGGGTCAGGTGTAAAGGTTCCAAAGACCTTTCTGATTAATACATGAATAAAGAAAAAAAGCTTGGCTTCTAGAAATACAGTAGAGATATCTATGAAGCAACTAATTATATCTATTGGAACATTTAGCTAGCAGTTACTGTTAATTCATGTCGCAACTTTTTGTTAATGTTGTTGTTTTGTGCTATAGACTAGATTAAGTACTTTAAACACAAAAAGAAGCTATACTTAAAGAGTTTAGAGTCTCATATAGAAAAGGTACTATAAGGGCTGGCCAGATAGCTCAGCAGATTGAAGCACCTGTTTAGGCAGAGGCAGGGACCAGGAGTTTGATCCCTGCCTGCCACGCCAGCCCCACCCCCAGGGTGCACTGAGACAGTAATTGAGACTGAGTGTGGTGGAGCACACCTGTAATCCCAGCACTTGGGAGGCTGAAAAACAGGAGGATCACTACAAGCCCAATTTGTATAGTAAGACCCTGTACTAAATACATAATATTAAAAAAGGTACTGCAGATATTTTTATATGAGCTAGATAGAAGGAAAATGTATTTTCAAATAACTGAGAAAAAGTTTATAAAGTAGTAACTATTTTACACTATTCCTATCATGAAACTTACTTATACTATGTGACTTAAATAAGCTCATGTACATTAAATGTTTTTCAATATACAATGCCTCTTAATGTATCACGAGCACTATGCTGTTCTAAAATAGACTACTTCATTCCCTGATTAATATATGGCTGCTATTAATATACACAAACAAGAGTGCCAAGGTGAGAATTTGAAAGAGCCCAATGTTACACTTATTTCTGCCTTCTATTCAAAATTATAAAGCTTTAAACTCAACATGAAAACTGAAATTTTCAACCTAATTTAGCTACTTTCCATCTACAATTCAAAATACAGATTATTTTCAACTTTTTTTTTTTACTACAGAGTAATTTAGGTGTTTTTTGTTTGTTTTATTGAGACAGTTGGATTTTAAAAACTGAGAGAGCTCAAATATGGAAAGAGAAGAATGTAAGATTAAGGTCTGGGGATATGGCTCAATAGTGGCATATGTACTTAGCATGCAGGAGGTGCTAGGTTTGATTACCAAATAACAATATAAGAAGATTATCATTTAAAACCTTCAGCAAAATATTGGAATCCTTTAGACCGATCTCTGAAATGCTTCTAAAATGGCTCTTTGGAAATTTAGGTGGATAGCACTGTATTAGGTACTTGTGGTATACATTGTAATATTCATTACTCCTAATACTAAAAGGCCTTGAAATTAGGTGTGCTGGCACACACATGTAATTCCCCACGTTGGAGGTTGAGGCAGAAGGATACCCTTGAGTTTCAAATTAATTGATAATGATATAGTTTCTGCACAAACTGTATTAAGGCTGAGTGCACTGTTGTTCAGTACATGTCTGTTAATAACTACTACCTCTTCCTGATGGACTGGTCCCTTAACCAATATGTAGTATCCTTCTCTGCCTCTTGATCCCTTTCAGTTTGAAGTCCACATGGTCTAAATACAAGACAGCTACATCTGCTTCTTTATTTTTGGATTTGTGTTGCATAGTTTCCATCCTTTGACTTTTTCTTTACTGCTTTCCTTCTGATTAAATGTCTTTCTTATGTGCAGCGTATGATTGGATTTTGTTTTCTGATCCATTCTATATCTTTTGTCCAATAACTTTTCAGATACTATTTATTATTGATATGTTTTTACATTTCATCATGGCTACCAATATTCACTTAAATTCTCTAAAGCTTACTAAGACTTTATTTATGTAATAAATTATAATCTACCATGA
The DNA here is from genome assembly GCA_004027025.1 of Myocastor coypus. NCBI lineage: Eukaryota > Metazoa > Chordata > Mammalia > Rodentia > Myocastoridae > Myocastor > Myocastor coypus. The sequence continues at coordinate 13,693 of PVJA010016851.1, forward strand.
ATGTTAGACTTTCTTTTGAGAAGCAAGTATCTGTTAAGCAACTTGCTACTTTTGAAACTTTTTAAGGTTTTAAGTACTATATTTCCCTAAAAACAACTCTCCATCATATATTTAAGCTTTTTTTTTTTTTCAAAAGAAATAATAGAGCTTATTTTCAGGGGATAAATATTTTATTTTTTCATATATAGTAATCTACACATATTCATGAGCAACTCTATATTTATCCATGTAAAAACGCTACATTTATTCTAATATTGTAATATCATCTTCTGGAACATCATCATAATCCCGAAATCTGGCCTAAATTTCTTGTAGCTCCATTTCCTGTAAAACCATTGGCTACAATCTTTCATGTCCAGCAGAGCTTCACTTAAATGAGCACTTCTTGCCCAGATTGCCTGCTTGTATTACACTAGCAACACAGCTGTTGGTGATTTTTATCTATGAATTTGTCACTCATGTCAGGACCTCTTACAGGCTAGGTTTCCCATACTTTCCACCGAAGCAAAGGTTAGTTGAAGATTTATGAGACTAGAGTGGCAACAAAAAATGATGACAGGCAAAAATGATGGACCACACAAAAGTGACAAAAAACTGTGGGCACCAAAATTCAGAAAATATATATTTTTTATTTCACACAAGTACATTAGGTACATCCATTACAAATATACAACATAGTAAATTACGAAAATTCACATTACATACAACTATCAACTTGGTGAAATCACTAGGTTGCATTTTGGTTTCTCCTTCCTGCTTTGGTAATTAGAAGCTGGTTCTAAGCAGAATATAAGGGTATCACAGAACAAATTTGTTTCCTTCTTCAGGCTCCTGCAGTATGTTGTCTAATACTAGAAAACAGCCATTACATAAATTTTATTATATCTTCTAGTTATTAACAAATGGAAAAGAATTTGTAAACCAGTCACCCCTTCCATGGGCAAAATACTAATCCACAGGTTTATAATTTTAAAAAACTGAAATCAAGATTCATAGCATCAGATATAACAGCTTGTAAGTTTCCTAGTGGGAGCTCTCTTGGTTTCTATCTACTGAGTAAACATGTCTCTGTAGTTCTTCAACCTCATTCCAGAATTTCTATTCTCTGTTTAAGAAAAGTCCCTTTCACAACTTTTTGTTTTTTTTTTACAGTCAAACTTTCTTGTACCAGTTTTGTATACTTCTGTATGCTTAGTCTGCCTGTGTTGTCAGATCCTCTATACTGACAAGAATACTGAAACCTCTAAAGCTACTGAGTCTCACAATCATCAGAAGCAACACTACTACATTACCAAATAAAGAAACATGGCAGCAAAAATGTTCAAAAATTGCCTGAATCTGGTTGCCCTAAGAAAAGCTAAGTAATTTAAATAGCATAACATGACCTTGAAGTTTCTCAATAAATGCTTCTGATTCTGTATGTGTGTATGTGATATAAAAAAGGTGCTATCCCAAGGAAAAAACAATCAATATTTGTTCAATGCCTATTAAATGTTGTATGTTACACAAGGGGTTGGCAATCTTTTACTATAAATAGGTAGCCAGTAGATATTTCAGATTTTGTGGGCCATATGGTTAATGTCACAAGTATATATCCCTATCAATACAGTATGAAAGCAATTATAAAAATATGTAAATGAGTGTGAATGTGATCTAGTGTAACATTACTAAGAAAAGATGTTAAATGGGAAAGTACTCTATATAGAAAACTGCTCATACATAACCATGTTATCCTTAACAATGGTACCTCATATCTTCAACTTGATAGGTTAACTCATTTAGTCTTCACAATATGCTTTCAAAATGGTTAACATAATCATCATTTTGTAGGTAAATAAATTGAAATTCAGACATTATGCAACTTATCTAAATAATAGCAATATATGAACTCAAACTTCAGGGGCTTGTATTGCTCGCTCGCTCTCTCTCACACTCACTCTCTATATCTGTCTGCCAATCTCTTTCTCTCTCTCTCTCTCTCTCTCTCTCTCTCTCTCTCTCTCACACACACACACACATGAGCTACATATTGATACAAGGCAGTTTAAAATGTAGCCCTCCCTGTTCCTAAATCTGTTATTTTAGTTGTCACTATACAAATGTTTTGTTTTAAATATTTCATTTTCATGAATTGATCTTTGAGTTGTTAATCTTCATAGATGTCAACTTGATGAAGATCTGAATAACACAAATGAATAGTAACATAAAATATAAAACTATGCTGGACCTCACTGAGCATATAAAAATGAAGATAGTTTCTACCTCCAATGTTCAGAATGTAACAATATAGAATAAAATACAAATACATAAATTAAAAAAAAATCAAATGTCTCTCTGTGAAGTCATTTGCTCACTGTACCTTTAGCAAAACTGGTTGTTTAGACTTCTATGATCACATGCCATGCATAAAATTTGTCATCTTTTCTTTGTGTATCTGTTTCTGACTATACCCTACAAGTTTTGAGAAGTAAGAACTTATCTATGTAATGTTAAGGGTCAGCACTATCACTTGGGCTAATCTATCACAGTTGTTTCACAAATGTTGAATGAAGAAGTGTATTGATGAAAAAACTGAATAACAGTTAAAAATTATCATGTCATTAATTCTTGTACTACTTCAATTAAAAAAATAGGAACAACTATCCTTGATACCATTAACCTTTTTAGTTTTCATGGTAACAGTTGAGTAGATTTTTTTATTCTACATTTAAAGAAGCTGAGACCCAGAAAAGTTAATTCATTTATGGTGACTCAGATGTTAAATGATTGAGCCAGGTAGGAGAATGGAAGGGAGAAATGAAAGAAAAAACAAATAAGGAAAAGCAAAAGAGCTTAAGTGAAAGGACCATAAACTAATTTTTAACAGGGTTACGGAAGGTTGCCGTAACCTTCCGTAAGAATAGACATGGGTAGTGCTCCTGAAGAAAGGAAATTATTGTAGATATTCTAGGTGGAAAGATTAGTATAATTAAAAGCAATTGGGTGAGCACAAAGTATATGTGAGGAACAGCAAAATGAGTAAGTAGCTAAATCTGAGACACATATGGTATAATATTGAATCATTTATTCAATAGGTATATATCAAGGATTTACTCTGGTGTATAAGGCAAAATATAACTTGGAAGGAAAGTTACAGACCAAAGAATAAAGGATCCTAAATGCCAACATAAAAATCTGTGCTTAAACCAGCAGATATTAAGTTTTCACTAAAGATAGATAAGCAAAGCTGACTAACTCATGCTGTTTAGAAATAACCTTACAGCAACAGACAATGTGTAAGGTACAGGCTTACAGGCTTCTGTGTTTTGGCAGAAGTTCCTGTAAAGTGAGGACAGAGGCCCAAGGTCAGTAACTGTCCATAACTGAACTCCTTCCTTCCTCCCTTCCTCTGTCTGTCTGTCTGTCTGTCTGTCCATTTTAAATTTGGTATGAAGCTCAGACTTGTAGTGATCCTCTTGTTTTCAGCCTCTCTAGAGCTAGGATTACAGGTGCATGTCGCCATGCCTGGACTCAGTTGCAGGCTCAGAGTGCTGGGGGGAGAGCGGGCTGGTACAGTATGTGGTAGCAGGGTTCAAACCCTAGTACCTGTGCCTGCCTAAAGCTATCTTGCTGGCCCTCAACTCTTTCTTAACAAGACTTTAGGGATAAGTCATAGAAGAAAATGGGTCCCATCAGAATGACCAAAGCAGATGACATTCTTTCATTCATAGATTTTTTCCGATCAAAAGGAATGTGTGTGTGAGGGGGGTTGTTTCCCTTTTTTAAAATTTTATACAAAGGCACCAAATGGGTAGACATCCTGGAAGGCTGGAGGCAACAACGCTCATAGAACACTTAGAAGACAGTCTGCAGTCACCAAAATCCCCAGGTACTTGGAAATGAGGAACAAACAAAAAATCCAAACATGGAAAGGCAAATTCATCACATGAGTTCTAATATCAAGGTGTTTAGAAAGAAGCAGGGCTACCTTGCAATTTCAATACTGTTTACAGTGCTGGTACAGAGAATAATTGTTTTGGAAAAAACTTAAACCCCAAGGGAAAAATTCAAAAGCAGCTGTAGCAGCCAGGCTCTTCCTATGCTGCCCAGCATAGCAGCCATCACCCAGCACCTAGCTGTCTTAGCTTATTTCCACTAGAAAACTGGAGCTCAGTGAGCAAGATATTTGCAGGAGTAAGACACAGGCCAGAGAACCACGCAGATAGCAGTAACTGGGTTAGGATCAGCAATTATTAGTGACGGGGGTGGAGGGGGGGATATCACAGTCCTCAACAGGGATAAAGCACCAGGCACTGGGTGATCTGTGGGACAATGAGGCACAGGGCACATAACTACTGTATCTAGTGTGTTATATGTGAAGAAAAGATACAGGAGCAGTGCCAGAGGGACAGTATTCTCACTAATACCGCCCAGACTGCCAGGCTCTGCTACATGTATCCTTACCTAATGTTTGCCCTTAAAATGTTGGCAAAAAGTTGGTAGTGCTCATGAGAGAAACTATTACTCTGCCCAACCAAAGGTGTTGAGCTTGGCATCCACATGAACTTCCTCTCAGTGGTTCACAAATGCTACCGAACCCCAAACAGAACGGCCAGGACTGGGGAGATAGCTCAGCACTCTAAGTACTTTCCTGACAAGTGCAATGACCCAGGTTCAATCCTAGTACTGCATGCCTTGCCAGACCCAGAACCCTGGGCACATCATGCTGGCCACTGAAACCGGGGGTGGTAGCACACCTGTAATCCCAGTGCTGGTGAGTCTGAAATAGGATCATTATGAATATGAGCTGTGTAGCAAGACCCTATACCAAATGAATAGAATAAAATAGCCTTCCCGAAGACCCTAAAAAACACCTAATTCTCAGGCTGGATATAGATTATCTAAGAGGCACAAACAAAGGCTTTGGCTTAGACCAAAAGCAAGAGAGGAGCAGCAGGCATTGTATGGTATGCTCAAATGGATAGGCATAGAAAAAGCAGACATAAATAGTTACATATATAATATCATGGAAGGAAAGGGACAGAGATTGAGACAGTACCTCCAGAGATTAGTAACAGAGTGGGTGTTTGATCAGTCTTGCTGTGCCCTTCACCTCTTGCAGTTCATTTGAAAATGTCCAGTCACAAGCACAAAGAAATGCCCACAGAAGCACAACAGAAGCCTGTAAGAGCTCTACTTTCAGAAAGAAGGAAAAGCAGATGGTGGGACACTGTATCACCAATTTCCTTCACTCACTGGTATATAAGAGAATAATTTGTACAAGAAAAACTGGCTCAAATCCTGATCTACTACACAACAACCACAGAGGACTAGAGCCCAGTCTCCTACTAATTCAGTAAGATGATATCTTTCCATTTAAGGACTAAGAGGACAGCATACTGGTCAAATTGAGACTGAAATATAAAGAAGACTGAGAACATTCTTTTGTGTTTTTGCCTATGTGTGGTTTTTCTATCTTTTTTTTTTTTTTTTTCAAATGTGTGTGTGTGCTTATGTGGTTCTGTAGAGTCTGTATATGCAAAACAGAGGGCATGGATTAATTAATGCTTTCATTCAGATAGTGCCTTTTATGGTCACATCAGGTTAATTCTCACCAAAACCATATATGGAGGATTCAAACAGAAGCTTGCTACCAGGATATTAATTGGTTTCAACCTTTTTATATATCTCTCCCAGCCTCCAGTTATACTTAACTCTCTCTTCTTCCTTTTCCTGCACCCAATCACCATTTTCCCATTCCAGACATAAAAATAATACCAAAGTCCTGTCTTTCTTCTTTCTCTCATTTGCTGTCACCTTTTTCTTTTTTCCTTCTTCCTGAGTTACTGTCTCCTTTTTTTCCTTCCCCTGTGTCTCACTTACTCTTTTATTGCTGGGATAAACACCTGACACCCAAAATACCTGACACCCAAAATGAAGGAAGGAAAGGTTTGTTTCACTCACAGTTAACGGAGGTTTCAGTCCATAGTCGAATGGCTCCAAGGCAAACTGGCACATGGCAGAGGGTAGCAATTCATGGCAGTGGCAAAGAACAATAGCAAATGGGAGGAGTAGCAGCAACAATGGCAAAAGAGAGCAAGTCTGTCTCTCTTATGCTACGTTCAGGCTATCCACTCCAGGCTGAGTGTTAACACTCATACCCATAATCCCAGCAGTACTCAGACACATAACCCCAGCCTTGGATCACGAATTAACCACAAACTGTAGAACTGTACCTCAATTACTGCATAAGATTTCGGGGGGACAAATATACACAAACCTTAACACCTTGTCCTCCATATATCAGCCTACATATCATCAGTACTATTTCATTATCTTCCTTAGTCATTGAAGAAAGCATAAAATTGCTAAAATATGCTTTAAATTATATGATTAATATATATTACAACACACTGATCAGGACTGATACTATTACACTAAGTAATTCAACATAATCAAAACCAAGGTCACATGACAGACCAAAGAAACCTTCACAGCAGTGACAGTTTTTCTACTCTATCTGATCACTGAAGCACTAAAATAACAAATACAGGAGAAAGCAAGGTAACCAAGATGCAACCCAAAACTCTTTAACTCCTTAAAGTTGATCTCACAGGTGCGGTAGTAGAAGTCTCAAAGAACTAAAAAAACAAATGGCTAAAATGCCTGAAAAGATAAAATGAAAGCTAATAAGCAAACCTATAACGTGTTCAGTGAACTTAAGCAGGACATAAACAAATAAATATCTAATAAATGTTTAACAGTCTAAAGATACAGATAAAAATTGATTAAAGAAGACTGTGCAAGATATAAATGCTACTTTTATGAAGAATTAAAGATTATAAAAAAGAAAAAAGCAGAAATTCCACATATGAAACACTTAACTGAAAGTATGAGCAGCAAGAGTAATTAATTTGAAGGGAGACTGAACTTGAAAGCAAGGTTTATGTAATAATACATGATATACAAAGTAATACTCCCAAATCAACATGGTATCATGCAAGCTGGGTCTAAAGGCTGATAAATGGCAAAACAAATGAAAACCTCAAAAAAATGACCTAATAACTTTAGAAGATAAGAAAAGGAGACAACCAAAGGTGTAAACAAATTATTCACAATTAGACTGGAACAGTTTCAAATCAAGTAAAGTATGCAATATCCAGGCAAATGAGGCAAAGCCCAAAAATCTACAGCCACTCTACAACACATTATAGGCACAATCTCAGAAATTTATCACAAAGAGAAAATATAAAAAACCTGCTAAACAAAAATATCAAGTAATCTATTAAGAGCAATAAATTTCTCAAACAATCTTAATGGCCAGGAGAGTACAGAGTTTCAACCCTTGAATAAAACAACTAACAACTCAGGTTACTCTACCCTACAAAATTATGCCTCAAAATTGATGGAGAAATAAAGACTTTCCACAAAAATGGAAATCTTCATGACCACCAAATCAGCACTGGAAAAAGTACTCAACGGATTCTGAATCACAGACAACAAGGTCAATATATCTAACTTGGAGAATTGATGCACAAAAGGAAAGGATTAAGTCAGCATTGACCAAAGAATGCAGTGACAGGATTAACTATGTATCTTTTAATATTGATATTCAATGTGAATGGTCTTAACTCTCCAATCAAAGGATCCACAATGGTGGATTGGATCAAAAAATAAAAGTCAACCGCATGTTGCCTCCAACAGACATTGCTCATTGACAAAGATATATATATATATATATATATATATATGCAATGAAAATGAAAAAAATGGAAAACAACATTTCATATAACCCAAGCCAAAAAGCAAGCAGGAGTATCTATCTAATTTTTAGACAAAGTAGACTTCTAGCCAAAAATGATCAGTAGAGACAAAGAAGGTAACTGTATACTGGTAAAAGAAACACCACAACAAGACACAATAGTTATAAATAAATATTCCCTAAATGTTGGCATAAAGTTTCATTAAAAAAAGAGTAAGAAATACTGTGTATATAAAAAAAGAAATACTGTGTATAAAATAATGAATAGATACTAATGCACTCATAGTAAGGCATTTCAATATCTCATCTCACAAACAAGTCAATCAGACCAACACATCAGAGTTGAAACACAACATAGAGCAAATGAACTTAACAGATATCTATGAAGGGATTTAAACAACAGAATACACATTTTTTCAGCTGAACGTGAAATTTTCTCTGAATCTACAATATCTTCAGCCATAAACAAAAAAGTTTTAGAGAGAAAAGAAAAAAAATCATATGTCATGACCAAATCCATTTAATTATAGTGGTACAGGTATAGTTCAACATACATAATTCAATAAATGTAACATATTACATAAATTTCAAAATCATTTGTTTATTATTTGGCAAAAGGTCTCGCTATACAGCTCTGACTCATAATGATCCTCCTGTGTCAGCTTTCTCAGTGCTGGGATTACAGGTATGTGCCACTACACCGGTTTCGGCAGCCAAATGGGCATGGGGTGGGCATGGCATGTAGTACCAGGGATCGAAACTAGATCCTTGCATTTGCCAGGTTGGTGCTTAGATCACTGAGCTATCTCCTTGGCCCCTATATTACAAAAATTTAAAAATTCACATAAACATGTAAATAGATGCAGCAAAGGCCTTTGACAAAATCCACTATCAATTCAGATTTTTTGAAATTCAAAAAATAGATACAAAAAGATCGGAATTGAAATTGATGAAAGCCATTTACAACTAATCTACCCATAACCTACTAAACAGAGAAATACTGAAAAATATTCACTGTAAAATGAAGAATAAGGGTGTCAACATTCACTTTACTGTTCAAAACAGTACTTGAAATTAGCCAAAGAAATTATGCAACATAAATAAAAGGGATACAAATACGAAACAAAGGGGCTGGGACGATAGCTTCATGGCACAAGTGCCTGCCTGGCAAGTGCAAGGTTGTGACTTCAAACCCTGGTCCCATCAAAAAATAAAAAATAAAAAAATAGGAAAAGAAGAAGTAAAAATATCCTTAGTTATAAATAACAGTCATTTCTATAAACAACTTAAGAACACCATCAGAATACTTTTAGAACTAATAAATTCAGCCAAGTATCAAGATACAAAACGAACAGCATCACTGTGTAGCAACAATGAATTCATCAAGAAATTAGAAAAAGAATTCCACTCATAGTAGCTTAAAAATTAAATACCTAAAAATTAACCTATCCAAGGAAGTAGAAGGCCTCCATAATAAAAAATACAGTAGTGTTTAAAAGTGAGAAAGAAATGAGAGATGAGAGATGAGAGATAAGAGATGGGAGGGAGGGAAGGGGAAGGGAGGGAGATTGAAGCAGCCATTAGAAAATGGAAAGACAAGGAAAAGAAATTGGAAAGACATCCCCCATTTCTGGATATCAATATTGTCAAATGACCATTACTACCAAAACTGATAAATACACTGCAATTCCAATAAAATACTAATAGTTTTCTCCACAGAATCCTAAAATTTATATAGATCCAGAAAAGAGCCAGAATAACCTAAGCAATACTTAGCTAAATGAATAAAGCAGGAGGTACTCTAACCCCAGATTTCTAGTTACACTGAAAAAGTATTGTAATAAAAACAGTATGGCCATTGGCACAAAAATAGACATGTTAACCAATTGAATAGAACTGAAGATGCAGAAACAGCCTGTGTGTGTTTAGCCATCTGATTTTTAACGAAGGAACCAAAAATATGTGTTGGAGAAAAGACAACCTCTTTAACAAGTAGTACCAAGAAAAATAGCTATCCGTGTGCAGAAGGATGCGTATAGATTGTTATTTCCCACTCTACACTTTGACAAATCAAAATAGGTCAAAGACTTACATATAAAAACAGGAACAGTGAGGGGCTGGGGAGATAGCTCAGGGGCACAAGTGCCTGCCTGGCAAGGGCAAGGTCCTGATATTGAACCCCACCAAAAAGAAAAAAAAAAAAAAAAAAGTGAATCTGTTGGAAGATAGAGTAGGTTAAAATTTTAAAGACACATGCATATGCAAGGACTTTTTTTTTAAAAAGAACCCTAATTGCTCCTAATACCAAGAATCCACAAATCTAACATATCAAATTACAAACCTGTACAGCAAAGGAAAAGAATAAACGGAGTGAAGAATCAAGTTATAGAATAGGAACAAAATTGCTAGCTACTCCTTGGACAGAAGATTAATATCTAGAATACTGAAAGTCCTCAAAAAATTAGACCCCTCCCAATAAAAGATTCAATCAAAAAAGTGAGTGGACTCTTCTCAGAAAAGAAATACAAATGGCCAATAAATGATGGAAAATGTTCAGCATCTTTAGCCATTAGACAAATACAAATCAAAACAACATTAAGATTCTATCTTATTCCAGGAAGTATGAATATCTTCATAAAATCATTAACAAATTCTGGTGAGGTTTTATTTTTTTTTTTCTTTTTAAACCTTCTAAGTTATTGGTAGGGATGTTAACTAGTAGGATCACTATGGACATCAACATGGAAATTCCCCCACCCCCCAAAAATTTCATTTGACCCTGCTATTCCTATTCTAGCATCTCCCTGAAAGATTATTAAAGACAGAGTCTTATTAGTAAAGTCATAATATTGCAGTGAAACATGCCAAATTTATTGTAGAAGAATTCACAATAGCTAAACTATAGAATTATAAGTCCATCAACAGATACTACTCAGCTATATAAAAGACAAATCTGGGCCATTTGTAGGAAAAAAGATTGATCTTGAGAAACCATAATGCTATGTGAAATAAATAAGGGAAAAAAAATCTTGGCTTCTCTTACAGTAGAAACGTAAAATATAACCAGATAGCAAAATAAAGGGAAGATGGCAGGAGCATGGCAAACAGATTTGTGGAAAGGGGAAGGGAGAAAAGAGAGGATAGGACAAAAGTGGAAATAAAAATGCTGAAAATGGGATAGTTTTAGATACCAATTCCCTAAAATCTATGTGATTATTATGTATCACAAACATACATCAACAACAGACAGGTATGGTGGCGCACACCTAGTCTAAGCACTTAGGAAGGTGAGGTGAGACCACTGTGAGTTCAAGGCCAATCTGAAATACATAGTGAGTTAGAAACCAGCCTAAACAACATAGCAACACCTGTCTTTAAAAAGAAAGGAGGAGGGGAGATACTGGTGAGATATCTCAGCACACCATGTGCCTGCTCAGGCAAGCGCAGGGGCCAGGGTTCTATCCCTGGCACCATGTGCCACGCCAGCCCCAGAGCCTGGCATGCTGAGCCAGTGACCAAGTCCAAACATGACGGCATGCTCCTACAATCCCAGTGCTAGGAAAGCTGAAGACAGGAGGATCACTATGAATCTAGGCTGTGTAGTGAGACCCTGAAAAAAAAAAAAAAAGGGCGGGCCAGATTTAGCTCAGGGAATTAAAGTGCCTGCTTAGGCTGACACAGAGACCAGGATTCTAATCCCCTGCATGCCCTGTAGGTCCCATCCTCAGGGCCCACTAAGACTGAAATTGAGACTGGGTGTGGTGGTGCACAAGTGTTATCCCAGCATTTGGGAGGCTGAAAACAGGAGGATCACCTGAGTCTGATCTGTATAGGGAGACCTTGTAGACACTGTACTAAATACATAAGGGAGGGGCTATATGTAATGGTTTTGTTTGTATGTAATTACATATTCTCAATGTGAAAATATTTACTAAGTTTCTTTCTGACTCCTACCTACAACATGCCCAAAAGCTCTTACTCTAAAATTTGCAATTCCTCAAATTCTGAATTAAAATCCCTTAGGTAATGAGAGATCCACGGAACAGCATTAGTATTTCAAAAACAAAACAAAACAAAAGACAGAAAAAAAAAAAAAAAAAAAGGCACACAACAAAAAAAGTCTCAAAAAGATTTCTCCTCCTTTGAAAGCTTTATTAAATCTCAGAACTAAAAAAAACTACATAAAATCATGTTGTAATAAAACATGTAGATGTAGTTCACTGTGTTAAAATTATTTCTACTCTCTGGAAGCCAAGAGCTTCCTTGTTAAAGTGTAAAATGAGATTTCACCTCCTTGCAACTCCTTGTTCTCACAGCTGAACTGTCACAGCATGAAAACATTCCCCTACTGGTGAAGCTTTAGATAGCTATTTCCCTGATGAAAGAGTGTAAAAGGAGCTGATAAGAGTTACTGACAATCATATAGTATCTCATACTCCATTGGAACACAACTACAAGCAAAGAAATATTTTAAGTCTGAAAGGAAATGCGTAACAATTTTTGCATAACTGTTGATTTATGGAGTAGTTTAAAAATGACAAAAGACTAAATTCTACCAAGTTTATGAGACTTAAGAATATAATTATGTAAGTCTAATTTCTTTTTCTCTTGCTTCCTAAGTCACAGGATACCAAAGAATTACACCAAAAAACCATTGCCTGTGTTATTACAAAGTAATTCTTATAGAGTGTGAATATGTAAATGAAAAAAGCATTTTAGTATAGGCCTTTATTACTGCCCACAAACCAAATACCTTCAAGATATGAATTAGAACCTTATTTAATTTATTTAAAATGTTCAATTCAGTGATAGCAAATTTACAAGTGTGCAACTTTCCCACAATTTAATTTTAGAACATTTTCATCACTCTAAAGCCTTTAACATTTTGATCTATGATACTGCATTTCCATGAATTACTGTATATTGAAAGCTACATAAATTTCTGCAACTAAGCAGAAAAAGTGCAAAGTAACTTCACTGTTAATGACCTTTACAACCAATCTTCTATTCTGGCACTGGGAAGCAAATGTTCAGGTGCTTTCCCTGAAAGTTAAACCATTCTAAGTATTAAGTTATGGCACACTGTCTTGGAAAGAAATTAATTATATTTTTGTTGGTAACACATTTCAGGCTGTTTACACAGCTGACATTTCTCAGCTGTACCCAATTTATGCCCTAAGCTGTGAGGACTATCTTGTTCTGTAGCAGATGCCTCCACTTGATTTTACCAAGCACAAAAATATCCCTGCCTAAAACAATATAGATTATGACCACCAATTTTTTAAGTTTTCATAGTCGTAATGAAAGATTTTATAACATTTCTTTGGCTAGGCTCTCCTAAAGTCTACAATTAACCAAGCCATTTTTGCTTAAACTCAAGCACTTGAGCTAATGCTATGGCTCCAGTTAAAGACAGCTTGGCCCTAAACATCTTTGTTGTATCAAATCATGCAGCTCAAAGCAACATCCCGCCAATGTGACAACATTTGCTCTGGGGAAGTCTGGGCAAGCAACACTTCACAGGTTCTGGGACAAGGTGTAAATATGAATAATGAGGCAAAAAGAATCAAGCATCTTAATGGGGAATTCCCTCTTGTGCTTGCTGTGATTTAGATACAGCATCAAGTAGCACTGCATTCTAAATACTTTTAATCTATATGTTCTCCATATTTTCCTGTAATAATGAAGTTATATTACAATTAGTTGGTTAAAAAGTATGTATTATAAAAGTCATTAAAATATGGTCTCCATGAATTAGCACCTGAAATGTGTCAGGCCTTTTGTAACAGGAGAACTGATCATTTTTCAGTCAGCTTTATTTTTGAACTTGCACCCAATGAACCTAGTCTCTTTTCTATAATGTTGTATCCAACTCATTTTTGTCTATGCTCAAGCAATGGAGCTAGTGGATCCGCTCTGAAGTCTGTGGAGTTCGACATTTCTAGACTTCCTCTCTTTCCTTATGTCCTCCCTCCTCAATTAGGTAATCACTTTCTCTTTCAACTTTTTATTATGGAAATCTTCAAACACAAAAACCCAGGTTGTGCATCATTAAGATCCAATGATGATATATGGCTGGCTAATCTGTATTTATCCTCGTAGTTCCTATTATTGCACAAATTATATTGTGGCAAATCTCAGGTATGATTTAAATTGGTCAGTTCTTGCCTATGATCTTTTTTAAATTATAGTATCTAAGCATTAATTACAATACTGATTTTCAGTCATTGTCTACAGTGAAATGGGTAGTTAAATACGATATCCTTAATCTTCACAACAATAGTGCAAAGTAACTACATAACAGAAACTGGAAGAATTTTAATGATATGCTCATACTTTAATTCTTTTATTAATGTCATCTCTTAAAACAGGATCTTAAATAATGCTAAAAATATGTATAGTTTGTTCATGCCTCCTTAAACAATACCCTTTAAATAAGTAGTGCATATTTTCTATTAAATTTCTTACCCTCACAGGAAAAAAGCAAAATGAAAACTATTTAAAAACAAACAAAATTACAGCTCTATTCTTAGCGACAGTCAACAACCAGCTGACAATCTTGGTGATATTAATGCTTGGCCCTAGAGATGAAGCCCAGTAACACAATGCCTGCCTGGCAAGTGTGAGGCCCTAAGTTCAATTCCCAGTTCAAAGCAAGCAAGCAAGCAAGCAAGCAAGCAAGCAAGCAAGCTAAAATTGTTTAACCTTTCTGGAAGGTTTCAAAGTAAATGCACAAATAAAAGTTTTGCTATTTTCTCATTATGTTTAACATTCTGCTATTCACAAAGCATTTTCTAAAAGCACAGTGTTCATACCATGACTAATCAGACCCAACCAACATCCATATAAACAAGTTGTATACTAGTAAACATTCTACCCCGAAATGCATGTCTAGCCCTTTCACTTTATTTTTAATTTTGATACCAGGTCCCACTTGGTATCAGGTGCCCAAAGTAATTGTCCAGGCTCACTTCAAACTGGAATCCTCTTAATTGGGTAGATACAATCTTTTCATCAAGGGAAAAAAGTTTTGTTTGTTTATTTTTAATGTATTTGGCACAGGGTCTCACTATACAGCTTGGACTCATAGTGATCGTCCTGTTTTCAACCTCTCCAGCGCTGGGATTACAGGCATGCGCCAACACCAGGACTTGGTGGATAGCTCAACACACTGGGCTAGGCCAGTACAGCATTATGGTGCCAGGGATCTAACCCTAGTTTCTGCCCTTACCTAAGCGCTTAGTCTGCTGAGCTATCCCGCCAACCCTAAGGAAAATGTTAAGATAAATCAGATAGCATCAAGTTCCTGACACTGACACTGTAACATTATTATAATGATGTGTTTCATTTTGGATATTGTTTTGCAAATAAATTCAAATTATTAAAAGTGCTCTTATTTTCACATTTTTCAACTTACAAAGCTTTTTCAATGGAATATTCAAACTATTTGAGTCTCTTTATTTTCAAAGCCAGACTAACAGTAGCAAAGAAGAGAAAAGGATACAAAACAAAAAACTTGAATGTGACTTACTGAATCATCTGTGGCAGAAGGTGGCCAGCCCTCCCATAACTGATGCCGAACAGGTATACTTGTAAGGTCATACACATTTCTTTTTACCTATAAAAGAAAAGACACAATTAAAATAGGGTTTCTACATTATTTAAAATCATTCAATTTATTAAAATATACAATGCATTTGCTTCTTCTTCTAGATTCAAAATGAGAATTTTAAGGTAAAAATCAGAAGCCAGAAAAAATGACATAAAAATGAAACAAAACCAAATTTAAAAGCTGAATTTCAGTGGAGGTTTGATGAAGTAAGAGTTCAAGAAAAAAAGCGCTTTTTGATTCCTGGCTGAATTTGAGTTTTTTTTTTTTTAGTTAAGAAGCTTTAAGTATACAGGTCACTTAGGACAGACTACAATTATCAATGTTTTTAATTTATTTTCTTACTTTTATAATTTATATAATTTTTAAAACTGCAACGATGCAAGCAAAAATGTAATTCAAGTTTCTATTTGGGAAATAAAAGAATGTTTTGGGGTATGGAGATGGAATTGAAATCACCCTTCTAAATGTACATTTCAAAGATAAAAACTTACTAAAGTTTAACGTAATGTTTAAGATCTTATTGAAAATAAAACAGATTACATCCTATTAAACATTAAGAAAAACTATCTTTCCCAGTTACAAGAGTACTCCTCTCATCTTTAAAAAGAAAGGAATAACTTATCAGAAATCATATCTTAGCTTTTTATCCTAATAGCTTATAGAAATTCTATTTTATTCTTTATAATTAAATTGACAAATTATAACAATAAAAAATCATCCATCTTAACTCTTCAGGTTATTCACAATGCTATCACCCTGCTCTAACAAATAGTATTAGTTCTCAAAAGTTGCATTTATGTTCTATAATAAGACTTTAATATGGCTGACTGGACTTAAAGACAAGCAGTATTCAATCATGTGTTTAAAATGCAGAAACCTAAAGTATTGTGTTGTCCAATTACAGCATTTTGTTATCACATTACTCTTTCTTATACATAAACACATCTAAGTTGCCCTACCAGTGAAAGAGATATATGTCCATTAGAGAAAGGCAAAAAAAAAAAAGAACAAAACATGGAACTCAATCTATTTTTATCTCCACTGTACACCTGTAGAAAAAGAGACTTAGTAAAAGAGATTTGAGCAACTGGAAACATGGCTTAAGCTCCACTTAATTCAAACAGCTTTTCTTTAAATAGTCTTAGCATGGCCAGTTTACCATGCAGTATTTTCTTCACATCAAACTTAGAAATTTTTATCAGCCATTATCAACCCAACAATCTTATAAAATGTAACTGGGGTTAACCTCTGACCACTTTTACCAGCTGAGACAATTCTGTCATGTTTATACATCTGTATTCATAAGGAGAAAGATGTTCTACAAATCCAAAGGACTGTATTAATAAAAGAAAGGGAGAAATCAGGAAAAGAATATGACAAATCTTTATGTTTCAAGGCCAAAGTTCCTTCTTTCATAAATTATTCTTGGATTATCCAGATACATCAAACCTAATCAGCTATTTTTGATAAAACACAGAAAAAACATTTACATCTTTTGGAAAGGTGGCAATAATACTCTAATACTGGAGAGTGTACACAAATCCTATTACTACATAAATAAATAACTTTGAAGTGAGAGTCTTTAAGTTTTCCCTTAATTCCAGAATATAACAATAGGGTATTCTAAAATGAACAGTATTTTGTTCTTTCATTAACTCATCTGTAACTGCACTGAATTGAATAACATTCCTTTGCTATTCTAAGCCTGAAAAGCATGTTCTGGCTATGGTGTTGTGTTGGTATAAAGCACAATGCCAGACTGATGTGCTGAACAAAAGTGATCAAAGTTAGAGTAATGTTAGCCATTGCACAAGTATTTGGCTTCATTGTCCTCCCCAGAATGACATCTGTTAAGCAACTTGTCATAGAACAAACTGGTTAATACAGACAGAACTTGGCTCAGAGTACCATGTAAAGCATATCAGGCCAATGTTTGATTGTTCCAATGCAAAGGCTAAATTTGGAGTACTCTGAGATTAAGCCAAAAGAATCTGTGTTCAACCACAATCAATAAACAACAATTTAAGTAAAAACAAATTAGCTTTTCAAAAATAACCCCACTATAATGGTGATTTCAGTAATACAGATATAAAATTGTCTTTATTGATGGTTGTCAAGATTTTCAAAGTATAATTCTGTTGGGAAGGAAAAAAGATCCAAAATGTACACAAAGCAAAAGCAAATATAATTGTTTTTAAAAATTAGTATTCTAGGGAAGCTGAATAGTACAGTTATGTATAAAAGGATTCAGATAAATTTAAAGTCATAAATTAGATGAAAGATAAATTTCTGAGAGAGAAAGAGAAAGGAGGGTGGAGAAAAAAGATGGAGGCAAAGGAGAAGGAGAGTGAGATGGGGAAAGAGACATAAGAGAATGGGAAAACAAAGTGTGGAGAGTAACTGATTGATCTGAGAGCACTTAGAGAGGCAGAAGGAGCACAAGCACAAGCTGGGCTGTTGTGTCTAGCATGTCCACATGCCATCACTGTTCTGCTTCTTCTGATGGAGTTTCATCTTTAAAGACTGTTAAATTCTAGTTAAGAACAAGTAGCACTTTGCTGGGTAACATTTCTTAAGGGCCTTTTTTCTTCCAACTTTTCATTGATCGGTATTGGCTCAAGATCATGCTGAACGTTCAAAAACTTTTCAATTCTTGTTTTACATTATGCTCTAAATCTACGAGATTTCAGGCTGTCAAACTATGGAAATTTTTCAATTAGCTCTGAAGGAATAAATAAATGCTTTAATAGCAGAACATTAAAATTATGTTACAAACTAAACTATATATGAATTAAAAGTTCTAGATTGACAACAGTTCTTCTAGAGTGTTTTCTAGACTCTTTTAAACAGGTAATTTAATTTCCCTCCATTGTTTCAAGAAAGAAAATTGTGACTGAGGAAAAACTACAAATCAAATTAACTTGAAACAATGTAGAATTAATATAGTACTGGCTTATTTCCTTATTTGCATTTCATTGTTAACAAATATCTATATACTATAAAAGCTCAATATAAAATTAGAAAAATTATATTCACAAGGTATTTCTCACAAAGTTTTCTGTCAATTCATTTAAATTTTGAAACAGGTATATTTTTCAGTAAAAATTTCACTAGAATTTTCTAGATGATTAATTCTTAGGAAGTTATTCTGCTAACAGCTTAATTTTAAGGCTCAGATTAGATTCAAATGACTTGTTCCTACTTCAAATTGAAAAAGACATAGCTTAAATGTAACATTTCATTTATAATGAAAACATTCCTTGTGAGCTAAATGTTGGTTAAACTACTTTTAAAAACATGTCACAGAAATTTAATATCATTTAGATATTAAAAAAAGGCAAGCAGATTGTGATTAACAGAAAACAAGCAACAAAGTCTGAAGTACTGTGACATAATCAGAAAAAAGCAGATTTCTAGTCCTAATTCTACATAGCTATTACTTTGGGGTAAATTGTAGAGCTTTTCCGAGATTTAGAAGAGAATAAATCTTTGAGAAGGATAAAACATGATTACTTCTGACTTTCGAAACTCTAAAAACTAAAATTTCATGAGGAATTAATCCTAAGTGTAAAAAAACTAAACATATTCAGGACAAGGAAGCAGTAAGGGGAACTTTACAACCATTAAGGCTAGAAAATAGAAGATCAACAGTAGAATTAGTAAATGTAAAAGAAATATCAATAAGGAAAATTCCAAACAATTTCCAGTCCGAAATAAAGAAAATTCACTTTGGGTGAAACTTTTCTTGGTTAAAGTATTAGTTTTGTTACTTTTCATGTGCTTTTTAAAAAAGCTAAGTAACTGTTTTCACCCATGAAATTTCATTTAAAAATAAAGCCTGACACACAAATTTCCTAAATTAATCCTTTAACCAAAAGTTATAAAAGAAACCTGATAACAAGGTTTCGTCAGAATACCACTACCTAAGTGTTAAAGTTTGAAAGCCTATTAATTTTTTGCACCATTTAAAAATTTTGAAAATTTGGCCCAGGATTCTTTACATATCAATATTTTAATATATCAAAAATAAAGCAAAATATAATCTTAGAGGAGATGTCATGTAGCTTTCAATTTTCCACATTTTCTGAATTAAGATAGGGCACACTCTAGTCTTTACAAAAAAGTATCTTGAAATAACAGACATCTATCTTGGTTTATGATTATTATACGTTTTAAATATATCAAATTTTGATATCCAAGACCATGGAGAACTATTCTGGTGAAGGATTTGCTAAATACTACATGTACTGATCAACTAAGTATTTGTAGGTATATTTAAGTCAAAATAAGGCCTACACACTAGACTCACTTCCAGTTTCCTAACTATCAATGGTTTCCTGAAAAATTTACATGGTTGAAAAACCAATCACTTCTGATTCAGAGTAGGTTTTGAACATATACTTTATATCTAATGCATTTTATTTTTCTTTTTAAACTTACTGCACATTCATTGTAGTTACACAAGGAACTTTTACTAAGATGCAAGTTAACCCTCTGAAAAAAATCCTTCCTGAACAACAAAAATGCTTGAAACCAGTCGGTGCAAGGGAATGAGAAGGTGGCATCAGTAATCAAATGTTAATTAGCAAGCTTTTTTTTCTTCCCCCAGGGCTAGCCTGTGCTAAAGAATTCAAATCAGAAATCAATGCTCTAAGTGTTTAACTATTACTTCTTCTCATTAAACATTTCAAAGACCAAACAATTCTATCTTCATAAAAACAGTAGCTGAAGACATTTCTTTTCTCAAAACCATCTTTCCAAAAACCAGTGAAAATGTTGTTTCAAAAATATAAAACTGAAATTGTTTTTGATAAGGCTTTGAAAGAATTATATTTAGCACTTTTAAAAAGTTCTGGTTCTAAATGAATTAATCCCAACAACTACAACTTGATTTTGTTTTATACCACACCTAAAAAAATTTCTTTTACTTCTTACTACCTATAATGAAACTGGGCAACTGGGATTGTTAGAGATTATTAAAATAATTGTCATAATTAAATATGCAATCTTGTTTAAGTGCATATAATTCTAAGTTCTACAAAACTCAAGTCTATATTCTTTTTTTTTTTAAAGTCTAGATTCTTGATGACTATGACATGTCTTCTCTTAAGACTCAATTTCTTCTTCTATAAAATAAAAGGCTGTAATACATTAGCTTAAAAAATCTTTTCCACTTAGCCATTTGTAATTACAACAAGGAAAGGGTATACTTTCGGGGGTCATTTTCATGGTAAGTAATTATGACAAGGAAAATTTTTCTTTTCATTTCTTTTCTTTTTTATTTTTTTTGGAGGGAGGAACCAGGGATCAAACTCAGGACCGTGTACTTGCCAAGCAGGCACTTGTGCCCCTGAGTTATCTCCCTGGTCCCGACAAGGAAAAATTTTCTATGAGATTCTTTACACTAACTCTAAATGGTAGTTATTAGGTGGTAATAAGTAATAGCAACTAACTATAGGCAAATCATCTGGCATGAAAGCAATGAATCTTCTCAGAGCAGCTGTAGGGTAACTGGCAATGAAGAACATTGTTAAAGTGTTATACAGAAAGGACAGCAGCCACTGCAAATGGCAACTCTTTATTGTTTGAACTGACTGCTGCTTTCACAGTAAAAGGGAAGTTCCTGGTGTCACAAACAGCTCAGAGAGAAATGGTAAGATTTTTTTAAAAAGGCAAAATAAATCAAGGTAAATGAGAAGTGTGTCTGAAAATAGTAAACTTTATCATGAGACAGCCATGGCTCTTTCTCTGGTAAATTTTTGGCCAATGTCCCAAGTCTCCCATAACCCTTACTAATTATAAAACTTTGGGCTAGAATAAAAGAATATGGAGATAGCCATGCTATTGGCCTGTTCCTTTTACTTGGCCAATATACAGCAAGTCAATATTGCCCTATCTTGTTATTCTAGTTTTCCCTCTACTAATAATAGTTAGGCATTCTTGCCAACTCCTCTTCTAGCTTCTGATTTGGGCAAGTGAAACCCTTATCATAAACAGCTATTTTATTTGCATTCTCTAAGTTCTAAAGTAAAATTACATCTAATAGAAAGACATAGGTCAATGCCATCAATGTCTGCCATTTTTAAACAGAATTGCATTTCTTTTTAAGTTTTGATTTCATGTGAATTAGAACATGAACTTGTGCATGTCCATGCACATGCAGACAGATTAAGGTACTTGTCTAAGTGTCTTTCATTTAACTAATGCCTACGTCAGAATAATGCAGATTTTAAACATCCTTAACATTTCATTTTTCTTCTAAAAACATTTTCTCTTAAACTCTTATATAGCATACTTAAATATTTTAAAAATTCTGACAATATTTTTGATAAAAGCTATATATTTTGATAAAGCCGATTTTTTAATAGGAAGCATTATATGGATGCTCAGATGTGTTTGTTTTGCTGCTGTTTTGTTGCCCATCCAGCCCTTTACTTTCTCTTATATGTGAATAAGGTGGTGGGAACCATCAATAATGGAACTTCAGTCTACAATTAGGTCTCTCATATTTTTATCTTTTCTTGTTAAAAACAATGAAAAAAAAAAAAAAAAACAAAGACAACAATGGGACTTAGCTTTGGGGTCTGCCATGAATACTAAAGTAGCCTGGGGTGTGGTTCATCAAGTGAAAATAAACCATTCAAGTTATCCACATCAAGGAGAAAGTTTGGGAACAACTAGCCCAGTGTTTGTATTTGGGGCCCTGGAGTCAGCAGAGTTACATTTCTTTTCACAATCCTTAACTAGGGCATTACAGACACCTATTTAATCTCCCTTTTAAGATATATAAAGTAAATTTTTAAAAAAACCCAAAAGATATTCAAAACTATATTTGGCTAGGCTTTCTAAGTCCAACTTGCCATTTCCCAAGATCAGTATTAAGCACTACCCTGAGAAATGACTGGGTGGAATGACAGACATGGTGTTATTAGGAAAGAGGCTATCTTGGTGAATACCAACATATAACAAGTTGCCAAACCCCAAAATCACATACCTAGTTAACTTCAGGTAAATGAGATAAGAGTTCGCAGTTACCTTCAAATGGCAATTTAATTAAATTTTATTAAGTGAAGTGACACTGTGAGTGAAAGCCTAATACTGCACAACGAACCCCAAGGATTGATGCTGCCAACATTCAGAAGCTCCACACAACTGGCTGTTAATTAATGAAGTTAAAATCTCAACTCAAGAATTTCACAGTTAAGGCTGGGTGTGGAATGTAGACATAGCTTATTCAGGAAAAAAAGTGCCAGAAATACCTTGGTATTTTCACTAAATGTATTAAGATCAGAAAAAATTAACATGATTCATTGAGTAAGCACGCATTCTAAGTAAACCGAAGTCTCCTGTTTAAAAAATTACGCCTATTTATTCATTAACAAAGCTATTCCTTAGCTCATCCCTGCCATAACCTGCTCTATTCAAAACCATATGGGAAAGGACATTAAAAAACCGCCACAAACCATGGACTTCTGGTATTAGTGCTACACACAGCATACCCCTATTCATTATTCTACCTCCCTTGTTTAATCTATCATTAAGATTCAGTGACCCTACACTAAATTTAAAGCAGATCCTTCCTTCCTCCCATGCCTAAATTCACATACTTTTCTGGTTGGAGATGCCCTCAAGTATTAACAACTCTACGGGGTTTCTCTAATCTCAGCTCTGAACTATGTCATGCTATAGAACCAAGAAATTGCTGTTTTACATCTCTAACTATGGAGGCTTCCATTAAAAAAAAACAAAAAAACAAAAAAACAAACCATAATTTATGTAATAAGATAAAGGAGGAACAATCACAACTTTCTAAGTTTTTTCATTGCATATGGCAAAATAGCCCATGTTGCACCACCTTAAAAATGAAAAATAATACCTAAAGATGTTATTTCAACCATATGCATTACAATACATAAGACTTTTAAATAATGGTAGAATTGTCAGGTGTTAACTATTAATGAATAGTGAAACAAAAAAGTATTAAATATATAAATGAAAGAACAATGGGGAAATAAGATTTTAAGAAATTAGCAAAAGCTACCTCCTTAAGTATTTTAAAAACAAACTTCATCTTCAGCTATAAATTTAAAAAATCTATTGACAATGTGGCAAAATACAGGATAAAAGTTGTTATGTATCATAGTTTACCAGGAGTAATACAATTTTCCACAGTGATAGAAATATCCTTTATCTATGCTGTCCAATGGGGTGGTCACTAGCTGTATGTAGCTACTGAGAACTTGAAATGTAGTTTGTCCAAAGGAAAAATAGAATTCTTTTCTATTTCTCTCTGTTTTTTAAAACAGGGTCTCACACTGTAGTTGAGGATGGCCTTGAACTCACTAGGTAATCCAGGCTGGCCTGGAACTCAGAGTGATACTCCTACCTCAGCCTTCCAAGTGCTGGGATTACAGGCATGCAGCACCATGCTCTGCAAAACTCAGGCCTTTCTGTTATTCTTTGTCTGTGCTCCCCCAAACCCTAAACTGGGAACTGAACCCACAGTATCAGGCTACATAAGCACTAAGTTTTACCATCAAGAACAGAATTCTGAACTTTCTAAGTTTTTTCACTCATTTAAATTGTTCCACATGCCTAGCAGCTATGCTGTTATACAATACATTGACTTTATTTAAGAAAATAACTAGCACAACATAAAACCATACAGTAGTATGTTTGATTTCACTTTTATGTCTTTATAATACTTGAAACATAAGGATAGAAATATTAAAGCTAGGGCCAGGGACATAACTCAGTACAGTAAGCGCTTGCCTGATAAGTACAAGATCCTGAGTTCAAACCTCTTTTCAGAAGGAGGAAGGGAAAGGGAGCACGGGAAGTGGGGTAAGAAGCAGTAGCAGCAGCTGAATTATTTTTTCCACATTGTTTCTCTGAATGTTCACTGTTATTTAAAGGTACCTAAAATGTATCCACAAGAATCACATCTATTTAAGCCTCTTAATATGGTAAAAAAATATCTGACAAAAAGGGAAAGGTATGTTTCGGCTCACAGTTTCAAAGGTTAGTCATCAGTTAGCTAGTTACACTGAAGTGCACCTGAGGTAAAGCAGAATATCCTGGTGAAAACAAATGGTGGAACAACACTGCTTACCTCATTACAGCAGGAAGCAAAGAGAAGCAAAGAAACAGGGAGGCTCAGTTTACTCCCCCATAACCTGCTGCCTTCAGGTAGGCATCATCTCCTAAATTTCTATTATCTACTAATAATGCCATTAAACTATGATCTTATCAAAAGATTACCCAACTGATGAAGTTACAGCCTTCATGAGCCAATCCCATTCCAAAAGCTCCACGTCTACTGACACATGAGACTTCCGGGGAGCATTTTAAATCTAAACCATAATAATATTACTTAGTATCCCCAAGTTAAATGAAGATGGATAGAATACATGTACATGATAGCTTGAAAAATTTTTAAAAAGCAGGAAGCAACAAAGGGGTACACTATATGTGTTCAGATGTCAAAACAGGGCTGGCGAGATAACTCAGCAGACTGAGTGCCTGACTAGGCAAGCATAGGCACCTGTGTTTGACTTCTTGTATTGCATGCTGTACTGGCCCTGTCCTGAGAAGCACTGAGCCAGCCACCGAGACTGAGTGTGGCGACACACACCTGTAATCCCAGTGCTGGGGAGGCTTAAAACAAGAGCTTCACTATGAGTCCAAGCTGCATAGTGAGACCCTGTACCAAATACATTCTGGAAAAAAAAGTCAAAACAGCTGATCAATCTTATAATTGCTACATTATGTAACAGTCTATTATTTCTCAGTCTTTTGGCTGGGATCAACTAACTATGACCTAATTGTTTAACAACTCATTCACTCACAAAATGATTATCTAAAAATGATTATTATGATTCAGATTAACTATAGTAATGTCACTATATTATTGTCAATTGTATTCCTGATAGGTTTTTTTTTACTTTTGCCCTCAAAGATATCATTTATTATATTTTGCATTACCCTCACAATCTTTCTAAATATGCATAAATAATAACATAGAAACAATATATGAAAAACCTTGTAGATATAGTGAAGCTAAAATTTGACTTTTCACGTCCACTGTAAGACAATAAAAATATAAAATCTTTAGCACGTGCATTACCATCTTTTCTCTAGTAGTCTGCGTATCTTACAGTATCACATAGTTATGCATATGGCAGTTGGAAATAAGAGAATATCTTTTTGGTTTTCTATAGTAGGTTACAAGTTTTAGAAATCTTGAACCCATGAGAGCAGTATAAGGAAAACCTTCATTTGAAACCTCAGAGTAGTCTCTTTATAGTCTACATTATGTTTTTTAAAAAGTCAAGATATTTGTTTCATTTTATTTATTTCATTGAGAGATAGGGAAGAGGTTAAAAAAAGTTCTCTATTTCAAAGAGCTTTTGTAAAGACAGGATTATTTTCATGACACATTAGCACAGATGAAGAGTGTTCTCGCAGCTTTTATGGCAACCTATATTCAAACGTGTATGTTTTCTGAAATCCAGTACACTTATCTGGACACATGTTCTTGTTTATGTATGAAAGAATTGAATCAGCACTTTGGCTTCAAAAGCAATAATTACAAATCTAACTTGTCTTTGATAAGGGATGGTTCAGCTACGGTGGCCTCCATCATTACATCTAAGGAAAATGGTATTAATGAACGGACTGGTGGTTCAAAAACCTGCCTCCACTAAGGGAAGGAGGGAAGAATTCTAAGTCAACACACCTAGTTCAGAACAAAATACCAACAATCTCCTCAGTCTTTCAATATCTATAAATAAATGAAGTAAGAATTACATGCATGTTAAACTCAGAATGTCTTTCATTAAATTTGTCACTTACTACATTACAATAAAACGCTTGCAAGGAAAATAATTATGCAAAACACAAGGGTAAATTGTTTAGAAGATTTTGAGAGCTGGGCAGGATGGTTCACTCCTGTAATCCCAACATAGGCAGAGGCAGGATAATCACTGTGCGTTAAAAGCCAGCCTGGCTACAAAGTGAGTTTAGTGCTAGCCTAACCCGCATAGTGAGACTCTGTCTCAGGACCACCACCCCAACCCCACCACCCCCACCCCTCACCCCTCACCCACAAAAAAAAAAAAAAAATTGTGAGTGCAAATGACTGAGGAATACCCAAAGCACTTGGGAAGCTGATGCAGGACCTCTATAAGTGTGAGGCCAGTCTGCACTGTCTAGTGAGTTCAAGGCCAACCTGAACAACACAGCTGAGACCCTGTCTCAAAAAAGAAAAAACAATAAGGAATGAGGATCAATTGCCCTGATTTAAATTTAATCACCTGCCTTAAAACAGATTATTCCGCAAGTTCAACATCTACATTGTGCCTTGAAAAGTCAAAGCAGAAAGTAAAATTATACAAAGCCAGAAATTCCATCAATACATCTAGACAGATGTTTGCCTGTAGTTTTTGGTATCCAAAACTTTTTTCCCCACACATCGCACAGATGCTTTTTTTGTAGGCACAGCCCTGGCAATAATGAGAACCTGGCCGGTGCACAGAACTTTTACAAATTCTGCAAGTGGAGAACTTTCCATATGGATCGAATCTTGCCTTTTTTGAAGTCACTACTTTATTTTCATTGTTTTCTTCCACCACTTTCTGTGGTATGTCTTGCACCATCTTTCCATGTGTCTGGTGTAATAACAGTGCTAAGTTTCTTTTCACATACCATCCTTGCGCCAATCAGTCCCTCAGATGCAGAAGCTCCAGCAGCTTCAAAACATCAATACTTCTTGGCAGTTTTTTTTTTTTTTTTTTTTTTTTTAAAGAGAATGATATTTCAAAATTAATTCCTTTTTTTTTTTTTTTTTTGAGTGGTCAATATCTTTTTTTTTTTTCCTAATTTCTTACTGATATTGGTGTAGCCTGCTACACTGCTGATTTTGGTTATTGATTCTAGAAATCTTGAGTTTTTTGAGGTCTTCTAAGTAGATCATGTCATCTGCAAATAATGATACTTTGACTTTTCTCATTTTCTATACATATACCTTTCTATATATATACATATTTCTTTCCCTTTGCCTGATTGCTTTGGCTAATGTTTCGAGGACTATGTTGAACAGGAGTAATAATAGATATCTTTGTCTCGTTCCTGATTTTTCTAGCTCTGCCCCATTTAATATTATGTTTGCAGTAGGTTTGTCATAAATAGCTTTTACTGCATTGAGGTAAGAACCTCTGATACCTATTTCCTTCATAGTTATTGATCATAAATAAATAGATGTTGCATTTTGTCAAGTTTTTTCTACATCTATTGAGATGATTATCTAACTTTAATCTTGCTTCTCTGTATGTAATGAATTATGTTTGATTTATATATTGAACCATCTCTGCATCCCTTATTAATGGCATATGACCTTTTGATGATTTGCCAAATACTGTTTGCCACTATCTTAAGGATTTTTGCATCTTTTTTCATTAGAAAAATTGGCTTGAAGCCGGGCGTGGTGGCTCACGCCTGTAATCCCAGCACTCGGGAGGCTGAGGCAGGAGGATTGGTGCGAGTTCGAGACCAGCCTGGGCTACAAAAGTGAGCTCAGGACCAGCCTCAACTGCATAGCGAGACCCTGTCTCAAAAAGACAAAAAAAAAAAAAAAAAAAGAAATTGGCTTATAGCTCTCTTTTTTGGTTGAATACTTTTCTGATTTGAGGATCAGAATAATGTTAGCTTCTGAGAATAATTTTAGATGTACTCCTTCCCTCTCAATTTCATTACAAAGTTGGAAGACAACTAGATCTTTCCTGAAGTTTTCATACAATTTGGCTAAGAATTTATCAGTTGTGTCTCCACATAGCTCCTTCAATCTTACTGCCTATTTTTTGATATGTATATTTGTTGTTGTTATGGTTTGTTGCTACATTGTTCCCCAAAGCCTCACACAATTATGGGGGCTACAGTCTAAATCTAAAGTTTGTAATTGATCCATGGTCTAGTACTGGGATTGAAGATGTGAATGCTACATGGGCCCGAGAATAGGCAGCCTGCATACCATGAAAAGGACAGAAAGAGGCTTGTCCCCTTTCTTTCTTTTATTGCTTTTGGTATCTTCTGCCACTATGAATGACTGCTCTTGTACCATGAGCCATCCAGCCTTAGAGCCAACAGATTATGGACTAAACCTCTACAAACTGGAGCCTAAATAAATGTTTCCTCCTTTAACTTTGAGGAGTGGGTATTCTGTCTCAATGATGAGAAAGACAATTGTCTACTATTTAACAAAAAAAGGTAGTATTTTATAGTAATGACTAAACAAAAAATATTTTCCTTCTATAGTTGTATCATAATACGTACACTGTGTTAGAAAAGATGTGAAAGGAAACAGAAAAGAAGTGAGTGTATAAGCAAAATAATTTTTTTTTCCAATTCTTTTATTGTTTAAATTTAACAATGGTTATATTACATATTTTCATCATCGGATCAGTTTAGATTAATACATATAGGTATATAAGATTGATCAAACAACTAAACATTAACCTTTCTAAATCCACATTACTTTTTTTTTTTTTTCTTTTCCCCCTTTTTTTCTTTGAAATTTTACATATTACATATTGTCCTCACAATCATTCTATAGAGTGCA
>PVJA010016852.1:0-29613 GCA_004027025.1 Myocastor coypus
AAAAAAAAAAAAAAAAAAAAAAAAAAAAAAAAAAAAAAAAAAAAAGAAACACTATTGATTCTCATTCTCCTCTTTGTAACATTTGATTATTCTGTGCCCTAAATATCACAGTCCCTGCTTTGTAATAAACCCTGGGCATCTTATCTCATAAATATGTAAGTACTTTACTTCAGCTCTTTGTACAGAAGTTTATATCTGATTCTTTAATCTATTTATAACTTGTTTATTAATTATAACAGTGGAATGGTCATATCTGTTAAATAATAATATTGTATTTATTGGGATTGAGATTTTCATAGCAATTATTGATTATATCTAACTGTACATGTAGGCACCCACAAATAAAATAGGGGTTCTTACCAAGCATGTAGATTATTTTAAAATGAATACATAACCATGAGAAATTAAGCAGCAAGAAAACAGTTCATATTTCAGTTGATTGGATTCCAAAGAATAATATTGAATATACATATTTTTTCAAATATTCATAATCTTCTCGTGTGACTGTTCATCACATACATTTTCATTTATCTTGGCATAGTTTTGTGAACAAAATGCAAAATGTCTAAAAATATAAAATAATAACTTAGAGGTACCACCTACTAATCAAAAATTGCAGCTGGATTATTTGTATATTAATTATTACATATCACTACAATTCCTGGAGAGTTTTTTAAAAATACATGAGGCTTATCATTTTTCTTTAGGAGAGGAAACTGAACTCAGGACCTTGTTCTTGCTAATCAGGCCCCTCTGCTATTGAGCTAGATTTTAAACATTCCAGTAAATGTTAGTGGTATGTAAAATATTTCATTTACATTATCCTGATTGTACATGCTATAGAACCTCTGTTGAGTGCCTCAGTTGTCATCCATCTTTTTTTTGTTTGTTTTTATTAAGTCTTTGGCTTACTCTTTTTCTCACTGAAAAGTTTTAAGAGGTTTAAGAATTCTTTGTACAACTTCATAACCTTTGAATAAAGTCTTCTCCAGAAGTGCCACTTATAAATGTTTTCTTCTTGTCTCTGATGTATCTTCACTTTCTTGATAGTATCTCTTACAGAGTAAAGATAATTACAACTCATAAAACCTGGATATCAACTCTTTTTTAGGTCCCTGAAATTGTAACTTTTAAAAGACCATGCACAATATCAAATTGTTTCAAATTAAGATATAATTATTGCAAAATAACTACACCCTCATTTAAAATCACGCTGTCACTTTAACAATAAGATATTTTAGTGAGAATGTAACATAACTGTATTGAAATGTTGAATATCAAAATACAGTGAACTTATAAATTAAAACAATAGTACCATGAGAAGATGATACTGCAGCCAAATGTGCCACCCAGATTATTTGTAGTTGGTACACGGAGACGGTATGTACCTATGGTCTTTACTGTTTACACTGATGAAATCTCTTTACTTAATGGCTTTTGGAAAAACCACTTGCCATTGTGTTCTTTAACAAATTATTTGACTACATGTCCGCTAGTAATGGTAGCCAGGGTCTTAAATTCAATAAAGTATCTTTACATGTGAAAGCAACGAAATACATCTATATATACCTTTCTGTTATATATTCTTGGGCTGAATATGTGACCATAGAATTACTTAGTGCATGTAAATGTTTTAAAATATAATTTTGGACAAGTGCATGAGAGCACGATAGCTATAGCTCAGGGTTATGCAAACCTAGATGGTTCCTGGGAGCTGTGCCTCCACCATTCAGAAAGGATGTTTAACATTTGGTGAGGAATATAAGCACACATGGACTCATTTGTCTCAACTGTAAAATTAAATAATAATTATAGCTTAAAATAACCACATCTTGGAGCAGGATAGTTTTTATGAGAATGTGTGTGCCATCTCTTCATATCCATAATGTACAACTATTGTCACCAAACTTAAGTAGCTCCCAGTGAGGATTCCCCTGTGCTGTGACTTTACCAATCTTGAGTCAGTACTCACTGGTTGCATTCTGTCTACTTGATGTGTAATTTGCAAAACATGACTTGTTTTGATGAATAATTAATACATGAGAAAGTCAACTTATTTTAAAGTTGTAGTTCACTTTCAAAAATTGACAGAGCCATGAAGTCTACCTCAATCAAGATGGAGAATTTTCCTATAGGGGCCTGATGTTTCTAAATTTTGTTTTAAATAGTAAAAACAAAAGCAAAAACAATTAACAAAATCAAAGGAAGAAACAGTAACATACAATGATATACATGGTAAAGAATTTCAAAGCAATAAAATTATGAAAAGTTGTTGTTATCCATTTTTAATCATCAGATCTGTTGCTTGGATTAATAGATATAGATATGCAAGATTGGTTAAATAATTACCCATTAATGTTTGCTTTCAATAACCCTTGATATTTTTTTCTTGTTTTTTTCACTTTTTTAAAAAAATCTATTTTAAAAGGTATACAATAATAATTTATAAGACATTCATGGTACACATTTAGAAGAACGAGATGAGAAATATTTAACAGTTTTTTTTTTTTTTTTTTTTTGTCATAATCAAATCTTGAAAAAACCCAAAATGTTCATTCCCTGATGAATGGACAAAAAAGGTGGTGTTTTTACACAATAGTGTATTATTGAGTTATAAAGAAAGATAACCTTTTCTACACTTAGAATTAAAATTTTGGGGCTGGAGAGATAGCTCCTTGTCACAAGTGTCTGTCTGACAACTGCAAGGTCATGAGTTTGAACTGTGGCCAAGCAAAAAAAAAAAAAAGAGTTAAAATCTTATTTATGTAATTGATTTTTACATATGTTTCATTAATATTTTTCTATAGTACTTCATAACTTCTAGTTGTCTATAAATGTAGTCTATTTTCATAAATTAGTAAAAGAAACATTCAAAGACATTAATAAATCAACATATCACTGTTACGTATTGAAGCATTTCATAGGACTCTTAGAAGTATGACAATTGTTTTGAAAAACAATGGATTAAAGATCTAAATATTAAATCAGACACACTAAATCCCCTAGAAAAACAATGAAGAATTTAAAATTTTATAACATCAACACCAGGTTGTAAACCAAATTTTGAAAATTTGTGTCATTACAATGGAGCATCAATTCAACTATAAGGGAAGACAAATCTGAAGACTTTATGGGTCATTGGATGCAACTAGAAGCTATATACACATGTGAAATAAATCAGATGCACAGGAGCAAGTATGGTATTGTCTCCCTAGTTTAAGAACCTGTAAGAATAAATAAGATCTGAAAGATGTAGGTATCCATATCTTAGGTTTAGGAAATAGAAATAGTATAGTAAGTGGATATACTAAAATGGAAAGAAACTAAACATCGAGGCCTTAATTTTAATTTTTATTCTTAGGCTAATCATTCATAAATGTTAGGAAAGAGCATTTTCTGATAGCAATAGACCTACTAATATGCTCTTCATACATCTGCATATAAGACAACAGTTTTTATTTTTTTTTAATTTTATTTATTTATGTTTTTTTTCTTGTTTCAGAACCTTTATTTGTTTATTGACGCATTTTTATGGCCGGCTCAGCCTGCCCCGAGGGCAGGGCTGGCACAGCATGTGGTGCTGGGGATCGAACTGAGGTCCCTGAAGTCACCCAAGCTTTCCCAAACAGGCACTTTAGACCACTGAGCCATCCCGCTGGGCCCAAGACAACAGTTTTTAAAAGTGGGATCATCATGTTCTATTTAAAATCCATGAAATTGCTTAGAAAGTAAAAGCTTCATGATAGATTAATGTCTATAAATATGCAGCTTAACAGAATGAAACCGTTTCCTTCATTCTGAATGGGATGGCACACCTATATTCCCATAAAGACTCAAGGGAGCTGACAAAAGAAGACCAGAAATTCAAGGCCAGCCTGGTCAGCTTCATAAGGCCATGTAGCAAGAGAAAACAGAAAGAGTTGAATCTAAAGCTCAGCAGGGGAGCATTCCTGAAATCAATTCCTAGTACTGAATAGAAGAGAGCATTTTGTTTAGTTTAGGAGTACACCTACTAAACTTGCTCTGCTTTACTTGTACTTCAGCTTTTTGAAACTTATATATTTTTCACATTCTTAGAAGGACTTCTTTATTAGTGTTTGGAAAGTTTGTGATGATTAGCAAAGCACCAAACTGTTGATAATGCTGCCCAGTCTTCCATAAATGAGGAAATCATGGCCAGGTGAGTAACTGGACTAAATTCTTTCAGCCTTGTGATATGGATGACTAGGAATGTTAACCTCACTCTGGGCTTGTACATGTAAAAGATGAGTTAGACAGTAACCTATGTACAAAAAAGAGATACCTTCCTCTTCCCAAGCAGGTGAACTGAAGTCCAGCCTACTTTAATACAACTGCACATGACGGGTTGGAAAAAGGAAAAATCAAGGACCCAGGATCAGAGTTGCTCATTCTAATAACTTTTTTATGATTTTCTAGGAAAATAATAATTTCATATACTAACAGAGAGGCATAGCTGATGACTAATAAATATCTTTGTACAGTTAATCTAAAGAAAGTGCTATTCTAGACAGTGAAGGTTCAAGCAGATATTAAACAAATATACTGTATTTATGTTGGATTGTAAAGTAGTTATTACATATTAGTGACAAAAATAAGATAGGATGGAATTGGCCACGAAGTGAGATAATCTGAAACTGGGAAGGAGCTAGTTTCAGCTGAGCCCTAAACGCATTGCTGACGTGCAAAGCATAAGACAGTGTGTGGACGGGCGATACACATGCAAAAAAACATAAAGCTCAACTAGAAGGCCCAGATAGAATGTTACAAATAAACAGTATGGATGTTTATATAGCACTGTTAACCAGTGGATTAGTCCAATAGGTTTGTTCATCTTTGCAATACCAGAGATTAAACTCAGGACCTTGTGCTTGCCAGGGATGAATACACATGGTTAGCACACAAGCAAACTGCAGCAAAGGGTACTGTCTTTCTCATGGCACTGTCAAAATTATTAGAAACTTTAGAGATCATTGGTGCAAGGCTTTTCTTACCAGTGTTATGTGGACTTATTGGAAATGCATGTTCAATAATTTTTGCATAATTTCAGATTAAATTGAGTCAACATGCAAGGTTACGTAGCTATTTTTTTAGAATGCTCTAATACATATGGTGACAGAATTTTCCATATAAATCTGATAGGCAAATAATTCCAGAAGCAAAGATTAAAGACTCTGTCAATGAAGGGCCAGAATCAGGTGGTGGGTACAAAACTGGAGGAAAACCTATGCATAGGGTGTTTCTGAACCTGCATGCTAGAAAGTGGGAGGCTTGGTAAGAAACAGTGTGCCAAGAGTTTCATATGCGACAGATGAATCCACTTCAGATTTCTCTAAATAACAAGGTGTGTCTAAGTCCTTAGTAATTGCTGCTAAGAATCAACAGTTAATGCTACTAAGCCGCTCAATATTTGCTTTCCTTAATTGCAGGCAAATTTCACTTGCAATGACAAATCAGAAGAGTATGATACTGGTAAGGAAAGATTTTATGCTTCCCGAGGGACAAAGCAAACTGAAAAAAATAGTTACCCAACTCCTGCTAAGTTACAACACTGACACATTGTATATTAATTGAAAATAGTAGCACACTGTCACATTTACTACAGAGAAAGTCATATTTGAAAGTATATGTGTAGAAAAGCAGAGTACTTAGAACATACTTTGGGGACTAAAGTTATTAAAACATTTTATTACTTTGTAAATGTTAATGACAGCTCCCTTATAATTGACTTACAGTACATTTGGCTTCATGCCACCTATAATTAGAAAACTCTTTCTCACAGAAGCAGTCAGATGCCACACATTTGAAAAACGTCTAAATTATCCTAAGCAGCAAATTATTACATCTCCCAAAATCAATATGCCATTATTCTCTTTCTGACCTCACTTATACACTTAGAGGTTTCTCAAATGAGGAAACAAAACTGAGAACTCTGAGCCGGGTGTGGTGGCACACGCCTGTAATCCCAGCACTTGGGAGGCTGAGGCAGGAGGATCGTTGCGAGTTCAAGACCAGCCTGGGCTACCAAAGTGAGCTGAAGGCCAGTCTGAACTTCATAGTGAGACACTGTCTAAAAAAATATAAAACAAACTGAGAACTCAGAAATACTTGGAAAAACAATTGCGTACAGAGTAGGCTTGTGAGGGTGGAGCTAACAATGGTGATATGTGAGCAAGGCTAATCAGGAACCTGAGTCACACTGATTATCCGGGGTCCAGCGTGACAGCATTAGTAGGACTCTTGTTGCCATTTCTGAGCTTATAGCTGTGTAGGTTCAGTCTCACTGCTGCTTGCACGGCTATTTTATTTGGACAGAGCACAGACCCTTTGTTGAGCTGTGGTTACATCAATTTCACAGCTAATTAGCTTTTTCATATTTCCAGGAAATACAACATTTAAAACATACTGTGAGGAAATTTGGAATAACGATAAATATTTTAACCCTTGCAGAAAGAACAGAATAGCTGAGAGCTGCGTTCCATGCCTGCGATGTACTACAGCACACCGTTGAGTGTAAATAGTCAGACCTCTGTTTTACATACTCTTCCAGCATTTTCACACATCTACCTGTCTCAAGTAGACAGATATATTCTTAATAACAGCTAAATGCAGATAAGCTACAGTTACTTGAGGCGCACCACTTAGAGTCTTCTTCTCTAACCCATGTCAAACTCAGAAGCACTAACCACATGGCCTACATTGACGTGAACCTTTGCATCTGCTATCCTTCTGGCAGTCTTCCACAATTTCAGATTCTGTTTTGTCCACTTCACTGATGAAAGGACATAGGAAGAGAATTGGTCATTCATTCTGATAAGAAAAAAAGGGACATACACAATTTAAAAAGTTAAACTTGTCATCCTATTGTGTTTATTTTAGATTTTATAGTATTCAAATTTGGGGAAAATAATTATAAAGAAAAGACAAATAGTGATTTTTTGCTAGAAAAATAGTCCAATGGATTAGATGTTTCTTCAAGCATTGCCCAGGAAATATTCAAAATACTGAGTGACATCTTGAAATAAAATACAATGAGAAGCTCAAAGACAGCGGAAGTAATGGCCGGTAGACTTGTGCTCAATGTTTGGTTGAGGCTCTCTCCCCTCAGTGGCTCACATCAACTCTGGCATGAGTTCAAGATCAGATATTTGACTATAGTGCATTCCTAGAGTGCATGTCGTAACTTCAAGATTAAAATACAAAATCAATAGGAGAGGAAGATGGTGGCCAACTGCTAGCTAGACGAGGTCATCAAAAAGCAGCTATGTATAAAAATAACCCTAATGTTCTATCCACAGGGCATGATGAAGATAAACAGTAGTTTCTCTACTGCAGCTACCACGATCATTAAAGAATCAATGGCAAATTAAACTACACAAATCCTTAGGGGAAGGAAGAGGAGAAAAAAAAAAAAGCCCGCCAGTAAACGCAGAGGTTGCAATCAATTTTTCACCCTACACATAGTGAGGCTCATTGGTATTGCTAACATAAAGGTAAAGGTCAACGCAGCCCAATGAATATTTTTTCTTCTTTTCACCTTAATTGCAGGATTGCCCCAGGCAGGGCTAGTTGTTCAACTTGTTAAGAAATGACAGCATCTATCTATTGGTTAATAAATGTGTTTTAAGAATAAAGAGCTTTAAAAGACTTGATTGAGACAAAATATACCTTACTGGCATTTTTCTCTTCATGTCTTAGCTAAATCAACAATTATCTGTGCTTCACATTTTATTTCCAAGTATATGTTCAGATTCACAGAGCTGATAGATACTAAGGCAAAAAGAAAACGATTTTCAAACAAAAGCAATTTCCAGAGAGCTGTGCTCAGGCTGGTTCAGTCAGGTGAGGTCTATGCCCGCTTGACCTTCGCTCATATTGTTCCCCGCTTCTGTGCAAATTAGCAAGATGTATAATGTTCTGTCACTGCAGCTGAAAGCGGATCCAGTTGTGGACGCAATCAGGTGAACAATGTCT
This sequence comes from Myocastor coypus, assembly GCA_004027025.1. Classification (NCBI taxonomy): domain Eukaryota; kingdom Metazoa; phylum Chordata; class Mammalia; order Rodentia; family Myocastoridae; genus Myocastor; species Myocastor coypus. Next base: position 7,993 of record PVJA010016852.1, read on the forward strand.
TTCAACTAAGGTAACAAAAAAGTGCATCGATAGCTTCAATGCCCTAATAAAGTACTATCATAGAGAAATTTACATTTATGTGACTATGAAAACAAAATTGGGAGATGTCTGCACATTGGTAGGGTAAAGACTAGTTACACCTCAAGCTTAACACAAAGACAAGCAGAAATGTGGAGCGGTAGAGAGCAGAGAAAAAGGAAGAACACAGAGCACCAGACACAGCGGTGAAGGTTGTAACCATGTGATGACTAACCACTGATTCGGCGCAGCCACGTGAGCTTTGTCACCTGCACACCATTCTCTGAGTCCACAGTGCAATGTGTGTTGATTTTTATTTTCTGTGAACCAAAATGAGGGAGCATTGACTTATTTTTCATTTTAGAAATCAAACCTAAAGTCACTTACCCAGCAAGCTATGGGTAAAAAATACGAATGGTGATCCTTTGCATTTCAACGAACACAGATGTTTGATGGAATTTCAAAAAAAAAAAAAATAGTTTTAATGCAAAATGATGCTAGTATTGGAATAATTTCTCTATGAGAAAAAATAAATAACAGGGCATGGTATTGCATGCTTGTAATTCCAGAATTCTGAGAAACTAAAGTGAAAATACCTCAAGTTGAAGCTTAGCAAGGATGAGGCACACAGCACAGGTCCTGAGCTCAGTGAAATCTGCAGCACCACCACAACGTTCAAGCAATTACGTACGATGTACACAAAAATAACCACATCCATGTACCTAAGTTTTCTTTCTGTACACTTTTTTCAGAACCTACTACATTTGATTGTAGGGGCTAGGGAGATAGCTCTGTGGCATAAGTGCCTGCCTGGAAAGTGCAAGGTTGTGAGTTTGAACCCCAGTCCTGAAAAAAAAAAAAAATGTACATTTTATTGTAACACACAAAAATGAATCAGGTAGTCCCTGTACACAATAGTTTATAGACTGCGAGGGGAAGAAGACCCAGATAGAATAAATAAGCAGGATGATTTCTGCAACACATTTTGAAGAGTGCAGTACTATGAGTTCATAGAGACCGCAGAATAACAAGGCCCTGAAAAACTGGAAAGCATGTGTCTCACAGGGAACACGTAGTGTTCAATTGAAGAAACATCAGTTTTTTGAAGGAATCAAACAAGCATGGGAGTAGAGAAACAGGGAATGTGACACTAAGGCCATCAGTGTGCATGGATGTGGAGGAAGGCCTTTCCGTTTAAGACAAATAGTAACTTAATTCCATTGGGTCATTTTTTCAGATGACACATATGAGAGACTGAGATTGGTGATGAAGCTGAAGAAACGGAGTGATGTCAAAATGTAAAATGCTTTTAGACTCACCATATATTTAAACTAAAGGAGTATTGAATGTATGCAATTCCTTAGAAAAGAACTGGAGAACATGGCCAGGCATGGTGGCTGATGCCTACAATCCCAGCATCTGAGAGGCCGAGGCAGGAGGATCCCTACAAGTTCGCAGCCACCCTGGGCCACAAAGTGAGTTTGAAACCAGCCTCAACTGCACTGTGAAACCCTGGCTCAAGGAAAAAAAAAAAATCAGCAGCAACAACAGTAAGAGCAGCAGCAGCAGCAACACCAACAAAAATAGTGAAACGTAAACTGAGAGGAGGGAAAGACGGAAGCTCATGAGGTCACGCAGGTCTCCTTTGCAGTCCTCCGCAGTTCTGGCACCGCCCTTGCCACGAAGCACAGTCTAAATCTTTGTTGCATTATTATGAAGTAGTGTACAATAGAACTAATGCAATTGCAGGGAAAATAGAAGTATAAGCATGACATTGATAATATTTATAAAACCCATATATCTATGTAGATTGCCTTTTCATTAGGCAAATAACAGGTGCTTACTAAGCGCTGTATATACCCATATCACTGGGACTAACTGTGCTCGGTATGTTCCTCGTTTTTGCTCTTGTTGCTGTTGATGGTGCTATTCCACACAAATTTACTTCAAGCACTCTGCTTCAAATTTCTCGGGAAACCTAAAATTAATTCAGTTCCTTTGGGAAAGGAGTCACAGTATCATTTAAAATAGATGTGACATTTAAATTAAAATCGATTACTTGGAATTTATTTTTTTAGTGCCTAAATAACCGATTTTATTGTTATTTGTATTAAAGCATACCATTGATTTGTAAGCGGTGAGCAGGTTACAGATTAGTACTTGCATGGGCTGCATGTTTTTAAATTGCTTAAAAGCAAATAACTCACGAGATGTCATTATGCAAAATGCACATATCATGGAGTCAGTCTTGGCAATTGCCTTCACTTGTGCTGGGTGGGTTTCCGAGCATACAGCAGCAGGGGGAGGACAAGAAGGCTAAGCGCTGCGCTTCCGACTGCCTATTCACAATGCCATAGTAGGAGAAAGAATAATGAAGTAGCCGAAGAGCGACTCAAGAGTCATCTTCACATTCCAAAATGCATAAGGAAATCACACACACACAAAACAAACAAACAAAAACCTCACACACAAAAAGCTACACACCAAAGGTGGGAAACACTTCTGCGGCCACCAAACATGATGCGTTCCATCCAGAAGGCCAGGGTTTCTGAAAAGCACTTAACTTAAGCTGCTGAGTATCACTTTGCATGTCCTCAGCAGGACTCGAAATAAAAGATTCAATTTTCCAAGATAATTGTATCAGATAACTGTCTCAGGCCTTTTCAGAGAGAAGCTGATAAATGCCTAATTACCAGCCATGTGATTTTTAAGGTGTGCCTCCGTGTGGGTGAAACGGCATGGGAAAGGAGTGGTCTCCCAGCCTCTGTGGAGGTTAATACAGGTAGATTGCAGCTTAATTTCAGTCATTTGGCTAATGAGACCTCACAACACACCTGAGGAATGAGTTGCTATTTCCACAAAGCAGGATGATTTTAGCCAAACATCAGTTAACACCCATACATAACTTCTCACCCAATCTATCTGAAGATACCCACTGAAAAAATATAGCTTTACCCAGTGATATGGCTCAGCGGTCTAGAGTGCCTGCTTAGGAAAGCTTAAGCAACCACAGGGACCACGGTTCAAACTCCTGCACCACATGCTGTGCCAGCCCCACCTCCAGGGCAGGCTGAGCCGGCCATAATATTAAGAAAGGAAGAAAGGGAGAAAGGGAGAAAGGGAGAAAGGGAGAAAGGGAGAAAGGAAGAAAGGAAGAAAGGAAGAAAGGAAGAAAGGAAGAAAGGAAGAAAGGAAGAAAGGAAGAAAGAAAGAAAGAAAGAAAGAAAGAAAGAAAGAAAGAAAGAAAGAGAGAGAGAGACAGAGAGAGAAGGAAAGAAAAGAGAAATATAGGTTTAGTTGGAAATTGGGGGTGGTTATTTTATTTACTTATTTGGTAGAGTCTCACTATATAGCTTGGACTCCTAGTGATCCTCCCATTTTCAGCCTCCCAAACTCTGGGATTACAGGTGTGTGCCACCATGTTTGGACTCTATGGCTGGCTCAGTATGCCCAGAGGCAGGCCCAGGGTGGCTTGTGTTGCTGGGAATCGAACCCTGATCCCTGCAATTGCCTAAGCAGGCACTTAGTCTGATTAATTATTTTACTAGCCCTTTGGGGTAACTAATTTTATTTGGACAGATTTGTTGCAATGATACCTATGATGCCTATTAAGACAGCACAAGGAAAACACAACTGTTGTTGATGTTGGATGTTAGAGTTAAGTTTTCATAAAGGACCAAATATAGTTAGTCATTTGTACTGGTGCCCGCATATTTTGTGGGGCCCTTGACTACTAGTGAACGCTATTTTATTTTTTTTTTTAATGTATTTAGTACAGTTTCTGTAGTGTCTTACTACATAGATAGCATTATCGGACTCATAGTGATCTGTCTGTTTTCAGCCTCCCAGGTGCTAGAATTATAGGTGCTCACTTCCACGCCCAGTCTCCGTCACAGTCTCAGTGTGTCCTGGGGGTGGGTCTGTCACCCCACACTAGGGATCGAACCCCAGCTCTGTTCTCTGCCTAAGCAGGTGCATTAGTTCACTGAGCTATCTAGCCAACCTTTGCAATATGAGATCAGAAAACCTCTGTAAGGCATAAGCAGCCCCTTCTGGATATTTCATTGTACAACAAGAGTCACTGTTTATTATTTTGCTGAAATCATATTTTCTTGGGTGATTTTCTCCAACTTAGTCTGGCCAAAACATCAATTTATGACTTGATGATTTTCTTCGACCTACTGATTAATGAACTGGTAAATGTAAATAATAATGTCAATCACATTAATATTTTCTCAAAGTTAAATACTACCCCAACCACACCTCTAATTTCCTAAGAGTTCTTTAGGTGTGTTCATTCTATTACATGTCAGTATAGTTTTGAACAGGACTGGAGGTCTCGCAAAGTATTGTATTGTTTTGTGATTCCTTGGGTTTCAGTCTTATTTTATTTTATTTTTTGTCTTTTTGAGACAGGGTCTCGCTGTGCATTTCAGGCTGGCCTTGGACTCACTTTTGTAGCCCAGGCTGGTCTCGAGCTCACATCGATCCTCCTGTTTCAGCCTCCCAAGTGCTGGGATTACAGGCCTGTGCCACCACGCCTGGCTTCAGTCTTATTTTATTTATTTTTGTTTTTTTACCTGCAACTTAAAACAACAGTTTATGATAACAGTTCCAGTTGTTATCCATAGCTATTGTGACACATAAAATCAATAGGTGTCCTGGTCCACTCAGCAGCGTTACCAGATGAAAGAAACGGTAACCAGAAGTGAACAGCAAGCTGTGACTCAGGGGATTTTCACCTTAAGAGAATTATTAGAAATGGAGAATATGTCTTCATTCAGAAATTAGATGTCTGCATCACCGTTACTCTCTGAGTGATACCACTGAGGAGACTCAGAAACAATTTCATGAAGTCCTGAGGTGCAGCTAGTAACAAAGCCTTTCCTAAACTCCTCCAGCTTTGTTTTTCCTCTGTCCTGTCCTGTCCATGAGAGCATTCGATTTGGACCTACGCGCAAAGATTTTTTTTTCTCTCTCTCTAGGACTTCAACGTACTTCTGAGTCCTCATTCATGAAGTGGTCTCCTTTTGACGTCTTGAGTCACTAATCTGAGCCATTTTCGCATAGATTCGTCAGAACGACGCTCTCCTGCCTGCCTCAGCCCTGCCTGCACAGCTCTGTGGTTCGCACCAATGGACGGTGTAACCCACGAACCTCACATCCCACTGCCGATTGTGGCCACCTGTGACCCCCTGGGCAGCCCTCTTTATATTCTGCGTGCTGGGGACAGATTACCCCTCCAGGGGTCACCTTGAATCCCCTGCCAGGTGGAATTCTCTCTTTGGCCGCAGGTATCCTTATTCATAGCAACTCTGCGGAAGTTTTCAAGGCCATAAACACTGAGAACTCAACATTTACCAGAAAGAAATACTGCAGAATAAGACATGATAATGTGCTCCTAAATCACATTAATGTTTAATAGTGTATCCTGCTACTAATTTTGCTTTATATGCTATAGCACCAGCAACACAAGACTTATAAAAAAATTGACATAGAAGTACCAATTGTTTATGATCAAATTCCCATGGTTTCCTTCAATGAGGTTACAGATAATATGATCCTTAACATAAATTTAGTATATTTATTATTAATTTTGCATTTTTATTTGATTGTTAATAGCTATTATTAGAACATTCAGTGGTGCATATAGAGTCAAAGCTAAAAATACCCTTATATGCTAAGAATATTAACAACTTGTATGATTTTAGTATAAAAAACAAAGATTACTTTTTTATATTAAGGTTACTACATCTTAAATTCCTAAAAGCAAGTTAGTTACACTAAATTATAGAAAAGCAATTTTTCCATAATGTACATATTACTATACTGACATAAAAAATTACATTTTGGTATGTATATTGCCTTTATAGCATTTAAATTATATATAAGAATGTTAATATTTTCATCATTTGATGTTCTGTTTAGCTTAAATTAAAATTATCCCAGAGGCATAGATGAACAAAAATGTAGCTAGCATACTTGAAGACATAATATCAGCAAAGGACTGACATACAAATTAAAGAAATTTTGTAGTTTCTATTTTTTACACCTTGCATTGTAAAACTACTCTTCAACTTCAGATTGAGATTGCTTAAGATGTTTTCTTTTTAAAAGTAAATATGTGTTTATCTGTGTGCACTTCTTCTTTTTACCTAATGCTTCTTCAATTACTTATTTGTCAGTGAAAGTGAGTTTTGATAAAGATAGCAATTTAAGAAGCTGAAAACCTGGAAATTGCCTAAATGGCCTTTAATTTCTAAAATAAATTTATGCACATTCAGGCTACGTGTTCAGATGCACAAGCACAGGCCAGGCCCTCATGGGAGAGGAGGCAGCTAATTGAACGTGACATTTTACAGCCCTAGGACATGCTTATCATAACCAGAACACTAAATATTTACAAACATCATATGAGTGGCTAAGAAATGAAAGACTCAGAGGATTTAACATCAGAGTCCTTAAGTTAAATCATAGTTATGCTGCATATATGATAAAATATTGACCAAGTTGTCTAATTATCACCAAATAAATATGTGAGTTGTTTGTCATTACAGCGTTTAAAAAATATAAGTTTTCATTAATGACAGCCCTTTATATGCAGCTATGATGTTTGGCATATAGGCATCTACTGGCTGTTCCAGTTCTAACTCTCGCTATGAATTATGATTCTGCATATTTTCTGGTACTCAAAATCTTTAATCTTTTTAAAAATTTTGCAGCCATAATAAAAGTAAGGCTTCCAGTTTCTCTTTGATACAGCGCTTATTTAAATTTCTACATTACCCATGGTGGTAGATTTTTCTGGCCCTGAATCAATTTAATTTTAAGTCTCATCTATATAAATCGTTGGTTATTTGTGTTCCTCTATTTATATCTGACATGCTAAGAAATGGAATGAAATAAATTATAAACCTCTGGCTGTGTGACTGAGGACACTGATTCATGACTTTCTTACACGGCAGCAGTTCAGATCCACGGAAAAAGGTAGGGCTGCCTGAGCCAGAGCCTGATGTCTCAGATAGCTCACGAAACAAACTTCAGTGAACTTTTTATTCATTAGGTTAACCACCTTTCCGAATAAAGAAAATGTGCCTACTTGTTTTGACATCATGAAAAGGTCCATAGTCATCCAATATGTTTGGTATTTTTGGTGTCTAGATGTCCCTGCAAAGCTTATGTGGTCATAAGTGATGGGTTTGGAGAAGCAATCCCAGAACGCCCTGTTCAGGAATCATGTGAATGCAGGGAAGTTCTTCCCAGGGATTTGGTTTTGAGTCCTCTGGATCCAGGCACTTCATCCATTGGCGAGAGATGAGCAAGTGTGGTGCCGCCTGTTGGTGGCAGATTTTGGCACTCTGCACGAGCTCTGCATTTAGGCACACGCAGAGCACAAGAGTGGTGGAGACAGAAGGCTCCCAGCCGGCTTTCATAGGACCAGGACGTCTGGTCATGTGCTTTGAGATAAGCGTGAATGCAAAGTCTCAGAAGAGACTCCAAAAAGAGGAAAAAGCTTGGAGCATGAATCATCTGAATAAAACTGCAGGAGGTGAGAAAATCAGGGAAAAAAGCCATGGCAGTCACACCAGCAGCTGGGATGCAGAGGCAGAAGCATCCGACCCATTTGCAGTTCACAGCTTGCTACAGATTGGTGGGGTGCTCGATATGCCACTCCAGGGATTAATGTTTGCCCTGGTTGACTTTGCCCTTCTTTTGGTCGCATTCCTTTCTATCCTCCTATGTGGAAAGATGATGTAATCTTGTATCACTGTATCATTGTATGCTGGAAGTGTTTGCTTTTATTTGTTCCTTAACTCTTAACTAAGATTTTGGCTTAAATCTGAGAGGAAACTTCAAATAGGCTTTTCAGGGCCAGGGAGATAGCTCAGCAGACTAAGTGCCTGCTTAGGCAAGTTCAGGGGCCAGTTTGATCCCCAGCACCACATGCTGTGCCAGCCCTACCCCTGAGCAAGCTGAGCTGAGCACTGAGACTGAGCATAGTGGCACATGCCTGTAGTTCCAGTCCTGGAGAGGCTGAAAACAGGAGGATCACCAGGAGTCCCAGCTGTGTAATGAGACCCTGTACCAAATACAAATAAAGAAAGAAGGAAAGAAGGAAGGAAGGAAGGAAGGAAGGAAGGAAGGAAGGAAGGAAGGAAGGAAAGAAAGACTTTTCAGCAATGCTGAAACTATTATAGTTGTGATTTGGTGACACTTAGAGATGAATTGAAAACCTTTTGCATAAAGAGTTGTACATAAATCCTTGGGGGACTAAAGGAGAAGTGTTAGTTCTTATGTAGTTGTCCCCCAAAACCTAGTTATGGATTTTTCGAAGCTTGCTGTATCTGGAGTGCATGATACAGGGACTAGGCGTGTGCTGCTGGGGTCAAGAGTCTGTCATTACTGTGTTAGTCTGCTCATTGGTTTGCATTGTTCTGGGCATCCATAATGGGCAAGCCCACGGTGTGTCAGTATCCAACCAAGGGATCTGCAGCATGGATGGAATGTAAGCAACATAAAAACTACTGCTGCTTTCATTTTCTGCTTTGCTGCCTGACTGGATTCTGCCGACCATGAACTACTTCTCATAGGTGATGACCTTCTACCGTGGTAACCTGTCTTTGTGCCAGACGACTATGAAAACTAGATAAACTGACAACTATCATCAACTTTGCCTGCTTCATCTATTTTTTTTTTAGCAGAATACATTTATTTTGGGGAAATAAAAATGCTTCTGTCAGAGAGAGGGAAAAAAGGGATCACAGTGGATTGCCCCCTGCCTTAACTTTGGATGTAGAATATTTTCTCTCAGTAATGAAAACATTAACTAAGACAATGGTGAAGTTGAATAAATCACCAAAGATTCTTGAATAAATGCGAGAGTATATTTGTGAACACATGCTATTAGAAAGTCATTAAATTCAAATATCTTTCTTCAAAGGCTCACAATAAGAAAATGACAAGTCTGTATTAGAAGAAGTATGTGTGTGTTACAGTTTATCTCTAGTTGTCCCCCCAAAGCCTCACATAGTCACTGGGTGGGGACTTCTATAGATTGAGACTTGACTCATGAGTCAGTGGGATTATTGTGTCTTAGTACTGATGGGATTATCAGTCTGAGTACAGCTGAGACTATGGGTGTGGTCTAGGGTGGATATTCTAAGGCAGAGAGCCTCAATGTAATATAAAGAGAGAAAGACTAGAGCTGTTGCTCTCTGCTGCCGTGTTGGTTGGCTACCTCTGCCACCATTTTGTGCTGTTCCACCACCATGAACTGGATGCTCTCTGCCCTGTTCCACTCAGCCTTGGGCCAGCTGAATATGGACTGAAACCTCCACAAACTATGAGTTAAATAAACCTTTCCATCCTTCATTTTGAGTGTTGAGTATTTGTCCCAGCAACAAGTAAAAAGTAAGACAGTGTGTCATTGATATTTCACAAAAGACTAAAGTGAATATATAAATACAACTATTATTCAATATTAAAAAGCTCAACAAAACTCACCAGCAAAGCCTAAAAATATGTTCAAGAAACATTACTGATGGAAACATATGGATGATGAAAAACAAATATAAAAAAAGCTCAGTGTTGGGCCGGGGCCATAGCTCAGCAGTCTAGTCGCCTGCCTGGCATCAGCAAGGATCCAGGTTTGATGCCTGGTCCTACATGCTATGCCTGCCCTGCACAGTGCAGGTCCCCATCCAGGAGTGGTGGTGCACACCTATAATCCCAGCGCTGAGGATGCAGAAAACAGGAAGATCACTGCAGGTCTGAGCAAGTAGGAAGAACCTGAGCTACATACCCAATTAATGAAAAAACAAAAGATTTTTAAAGAAAATTTCAATATTATGAGCCTTATTTAAAAAACTGTAGATTAAAACACAGTGCTTTATCCCCACACACTTTAGAATGACTAAAATTTGAAATCTAGCCGTATGTAATGTCTACACAGCTATGTAACGTTTTAAGTCTGATTTCTATATAGCCTTTCTATTTTAAAATTATTGAAAGAGATACCGAATGTCATGAAATCTAAATTTCATGCTGGCTACTGCTGCTTTCTGTGTTCTGTCTCCTGTAGTTAGAACACTAGTGCAGCAAACATGCAAAACACCTGAGGCAGGGTTCTGAACCAGTGACCCATCCCTGGCTGCATGAGGAGCTTGTACATTGGTACTCTGGATGACAGCCTTGTCTATTAGTGTTCAACTAATGATTTTTAAGAGAAAACAATTTGGCACCCAGTGGTCAATTTTCAAAGTTATTAAATAATTGATAAAAGCTTCAGTTCAAGGCCAGAAGCCACCTCTGCTTGCATCATTCTGATACACCTGGTCAGGTTGCCTGTTCTAAGGGACAAAGTCTGCTGGATTCTCAAGCTTTCTTTTGAGCATTTTTCCAAGAAAACACAGAGCCAAGTATGCAAGGATAATTCAGCAGCATATCTAGCAGTTAAGGCAAAACAGTGACACTCAATAAACAACTGGAATATTACTGAGCTTTCAGAACCCAGAAATAAAGCTTTGGGAGAGAGAAATCTTCTGGTGATAATTGTGAGCATCTGTGATGTGCTCCATCAGGTCATCCTTGTTTCTTTTTGTCAGGAAACAACACAGGTCTCTGACAAACAGGTTCAATGTGTGCATAGAGAAGATGGCACCATAAATGACACCCTTTCTCCACAGGATAGTTTTGTCCTTGGTAGTTGAGTAGAGCAACTAGGAAACAAGTGAAGGGTGTGGCCCAGAGGCAGGTGGCTGCCAGGATTCACTGAGCGGAGGTGAGGCAGCCTCTGGATTCCCGAGCATTTTGGGAAATCTTCAGGACACAAGGTCCTCAATTATAATCATTTTCTTATTTAGTACAAGATCTACAGGATCTCACTATGTAGATCAAATTCATAGTGATCTGCCTGCACTCAGCCTCCCAAGAGCTGGGATTATAGGTCTGAAGGTCCTCAATTAAGATGCACAAAATGTCAGATACTTCGTAAATCTATCAATATTCAATATTTTTAATTCCCTACCTAAGATACAATATCTCAGGAAGACTGTTGTCTTTGAAAATAAATTTTCCTAACATTTGAAGTATTGTCGCAAATAACATCTTTTGAGATAATATATATGTATATATACACATATATTACATTTACTCTTTAATATTTATTTTATGAAATATCAAGTCCACATAGATACATTTTCATGGTGGACTAATACTGAAAGCATAAAGCAGTCTGCTTCCTACCCCATTAAGATTCATGCTTATAATGTATTTAAACAATATGATTACACTGAAAAACATCACTGAATTTCCTGTACATTATTTCACCTACAGGACTGTCTCAAAATTGTTCCTTCTGTATCTTCAATATTTGTAATGTAGCCACAATCCAATCAAGTGTCCTTTCGGATCAGCAAATGGAAATATCTAAACATAATTCAGGCATCGTCTTGTGCAAATTCCTAGGAGACAACGAGAAGCGTTTGTTGCGAGCCTCTCAAGCTGTAGCAGCTGCTCTTCAAGTGGTCTCCATACACATCCACTGTTACACTCTGACCCACACCAGCGCCATACACCAAGTGGAGCTGGGTGAGAAGAAAGCCAAGTGCTGACATTTCTGTATCACTGAGCCTCCTTTCTCAGCTGTGACCAGTAGATGATTAAGTGTGGAACAAGACAACAGCCTTCGCTTTTCTTTTACTACATTTCTCTGACTTATCTGTCATTCACTCTCAGTCGCAACTTCTGTCTTGGTTTCCATCTAACGCTCTAGCTACCTATTACGATGTTGGCACCAGCAAAGTGAGCTCTGATATCAAAGACTAGGTCACTTCCACATAGTTGAAAAGCCAACAGGTTTCCCATTCTCAGTAGCTTGTACAAAACGATAGAAGCAAAACCTAAATGATAAAATGTGTCTCTTCTCGATGGTCAACAAATTGAAAAAGGCTCATGGTCAAGTAGGTTCTTTCTTAACAGAAAAGAAATTGTAGCCTTCATACTGAGGTGCCAAGTGTTGAAGACAAATACTGATAATGGATCACTAGACATCATCTTAGCTAAGTACAGCAAATGCCTGCTAGTAAAGCATTTAAAATTTATTCTCATAAAATAAAATAAAATAAAATAAAATAAAATTAAATTAAATTTATTCTCATTGTAAAACTATTTTTCCTTTTCTGGAACCAGGGATTGAACTCAGGCCCTTGCACTTGCCAGGCAAGCACTTAGTCTACTGAGCTATCTCCCTAGCCCCAATATGCAAGGCAGGCACCGAACAGAAAGATGCCTTATTTTATTTTTGATCCTACTTTTGCCCTGCCATGGGTTGAACTCAGGACCTTGTGCTTGCCAGGCAAGCACTTATTCCACTGAGCTATCTCCCTGGCCTTGCACTAAAGCTGTATTATTTTCCTTCTTGATATTTTACAGTGCTAATATAAATTTGAATGGAAATAAAAATAGTTGTATTTTAACGCATGTAGTAGTTACAGGAACTAAATGTTAAACACACAGCAGAGATGTGCCTAAAGAAACAGGGAAGCTTATATAAATATAGGAAGAAGAAATAGGTACAGTAAAGAGACTGAGAATTTTTATTACTATACTTAAATCCTCAACTACATCATTGTTCATTTGAAGTGTAGCTTCCTGTTAAACAGCAAATCAGTGGTAAATGCCAACGAAGCCATATGTTCATCTTCTACTTTACAGTTTTTCTCCAACAGTTTTTTTTTTCAAATTTTATCACTTTTATTATGTTCATATTTTAACGATTCACCTGCTCTTAATTAACTAATTTAGGTATGGAAAATCATTAAACACATTGGATCTCATGAAATAAACATCTATAGTAAGTTGTGAGAAGAATTGCTAGAGAATTTCAGTATAAAATAACCTGACTTCTTGTTAAGCCCAGAGACACTGCTTTAACCCCAAACGTACAAGTCAGGGCTACTTCTCTCTTTCTCCCATTGTCTCGTCATCCTCTTGAATTAAACAAGCACCAGTTCCCCTGTTGAATTTATGCATGAGCACATATTACTTAGAGAAACAGCAAGCAAACAATAGGGCGAAATGTACTGAATTCCTTTTGAATGTAGACAGCACTTGTGTGGATGGGAATTTTAACAAGACACTTATTAGCATTCTTCTCAAAGTTCCTGCCTCAATGCACTTGCTACACATTTTCTTCTTGCTGTCCTTACCATATGGTCCCCGAGGCTGTCGCAATGTTCATCATCATAGCCTACCACAGAGTGCTTGGGCTGCAGCCCTCTACGGCAGCTCCTCACTTTTATTTCACCGCCTTATTGGCGAGGTGTTCCCGGCTCAGGACATCCTCAGAACAAGGCTCTCCTCATCTGCTCTTTCATCTCTACCTTCTAAAAGCCTGTCTCGAGAAGAATTGAAAACTCACTGGATAATGCAGGCAGCAGCAAATGGCTTGCTTCTGACGAGCGAATTGCAGGCTCTATCGCTGGCTTCAAAGGAGGATTGGAGGTGACAGCAAGGAGGCGATTGGGATAACTTTTGTGCAACTCTGATTTGCAGGCCAGACAGAAGCATGCTCGCTACACAATAAAGAATCAAATAATAGAGGCTGAATGTTGTATGCAGTATACACTCACTCTGCTGCTTCACAGGTAGCACAGCTGTTTTCTTATGGAAATTTTTGGTGCATCACAACACAGTGTCCACACTGTTGAACCCAGAATAAGAGGAATAACCAGGAAGAGGCATAAATATATGGCTACTAAAATTAAAAAGAAGGGAAATTGATAAATGCAGATTTCCAGAAACCAATAGCAGTGTGTTACTGCAGGCCGTTGTAATTGGGTAACACAGTGAATATTTTTGTCAACGTTATCTTAATTCTATTGAAAAGTCTTAATAAAGAACAAGTCACTTATTATAAGGGGGGGATTTTTCAAAATCTACACCTCAGTCAGATAAAGGCACACACCTTGTCCTGTCATCGCCACAAATCCTTCACAAGTGGTCAGAGATTTCTGCAGGTTAAAAGTGATAAGATGTTTTTTACATCTTCAGAGGACAAGTACACACAATTTTGAAACATTTCTATTCTAAAGTTTTATGCAATTTTCCACTATGTTCAAAGGAATTTGCCTTTGTTTTATGAAAAGTAAATAACTAAATAAAATCTTTTTTCTTCAGCCCTATATCCTGAGCATTTTTAAGAGGAAAGCTTGTCTTTGACTCTCTCTTTGAGATGGCATAAAACTGCCCCTGAGGAATTTTCCAACTTTTAATTTTGAATGATTAAGAAAAAATAGAGAAAGTAGTGGTGGACTCAGGCATAGGCCAGTAATTCGCGAGTAAGGCTGTGCACTGATTGGTGATTCCGTCTTATTTACACTTTCAATTTCTGTGCTAATGGGCAATCTCATTTCTAGCTGATACCTTTAGTCGTATTTGCTCCTTTTGCTTTATAATAACTCCGTAACGATTAGAGGACCGTGATCATGTGGTTGGTTGAGCATTGAAATGCTTTACTATTACTACAAGATGGGAGAAAAGCTCCATTTTTCAGAAGTGTTGCAGCTGCTGTGAGCTATAATAGCAACTCTAAATAAGGGGCAGTAAAAAGCATGACAAAACAGACTCTGTCTATCCCAGTAGAACAGTGATCCTCCAGCATGGTTTTATAAAACATTTTTGATTTGTGTATATATATACACACACATATAGATGAGCAAAACCTTTCATTTTTCTGATATATTTTATTGCAGCAACAAAAATGTAAAACACTTAATTATCCATCAGATGCACACAAGCATATTCGAACAGATAAAGTGCTTGCTAATTTTCTCTTAAGAACTTTAGAAAGGCTCTTATAACACTGTTTCTAAAATCAGACTAAAACCTTGGAGTTATGGTCCCTCACATGGACAGAGGGTCTGTCACACTCAGCAGCCTTTAGAAGAATACCAGCTATGTTCTGGGCCACAGAGCATGCCACCTTAGTGAAGCCACGGGTGCCATGCTTTACTTATAAGAACTGGAAAAAGAAGTCTGATTTTGGGGCAGGGTAGATGGCTCCATGGTACAAGTGCCTGCCTGGCAAGTGAGTTTGGTCGTGAGCTTGATCCCCAGTCCAGGAAGTCTGATATTTCTCAAAAGCTAGTGTAATTTATTTAGCGTGAATCTCAGTTTCTACCTTGCTAGAACACAAGCATATGTATCTCTTTAATTATACCACAGTATGAGTTTGAAGGACTCATTTTGCAGCAGCACAATTTGCATAGGAGGAGAGGTTTCATTGTATTTCCAAGGAAGCATAAGAGAGCAGAAGCAAGCACTCGGTGAGAGGTGAGAGTGCTCTCAGCCTTAGAGCTCCGGTGCTGGGACACCCCTTCCCTCTCCTTTACCAGAATAGAAAACTCACGCCCCACGTGGGAGAGACAGAATGAGCTTCATCGAGCTTTTCCAGGGCTGGCGCCATAAGAAGCGGAATGTGCCTAAGAAGCCTACCTTGGCAGAAGAAAGCTTTCTGTTTTCAGATTATCAAGAGCCAGTATAGCAACATCTGTTTACCTTTGTTAAATTGAAAATTAAAAATCAGTTCTATAATGTAAAACCAAAACAGTCACAATCTATGAATTAAAACATTATATGATTTCATTGGCTTCGCATCAATGCTGGCCAAAGACTGTTTTAATCTTTAATTTTATCTATCATGATGATATATACAGCATACCAGTAATTTCATATGTGAATTTTTTTCTATTTTTGTACTCTTTATGTATTTGGTGCAGGGTCTACAAGGTCTCACTGCACAGATCAGACGCATAGTGATCCTCCTGTTTTCAGCCTCCTAAGCATTGGGATTATAGGCACCGCCAGCACACCCAGCCTTACAACATTTAAAAATGATCCCAGTGGCACAGACCCCAGAGTCAAATAGTATTTGTCATACACCACACTTTAGGCATAAGAAATCTAGGGTTTTTGTTTGTTTGTTTGTTTGTTTTGTTTTGTTTTTTTGTGGGACCGGGGTTCAAACTCACAACCTTATACTTGCCAGGCAGGTACTTGTGCCACAGAGCTATCTCCCCAGCCCCGAGGCATAAGAAATCTAAATCAAAACCCAGTGCCTAAATATGGGAAGGATACATACCTTGTTCTTACATTTCCATAGATTGAATGCAATTTCAAAATACATCTTTACGAATTCCTTTCTGGCTTATTTTCTTTTTCATGGTGCTAGGGATTGAACATAGGACCATTCACACAAAGACATAGCCCCAATCCTTCTTTGTAAAATTATGAACATTACTTATTTTAATTTGAGATAGTCTCTGGTTAAATCACTAAATTGCTACACTGTGCTGGATTTGAACTCATGATCCTGTAGCCTTGGCATTCTGTCTTGCTCAGATTACACATATGTGGAACCACACCTAGCTCACTTTTGACTTACTAAAAATTGCAGAAAGTAATGCTTTTCAGCAGAACTTTGTATTGTATGGGTGGCTTGAAATAAGTACTAAGTAGCTAAGTGAATGTAATGTTTGAAACACTGTGTCTATTTGAGAAGCTTAAAAATTTAATTCAGTAGTGGTCAGGGCCCGTCCTTTGTAAATATCCTGCACTGTGGAAGAAGGGTCATGGAGAGGCGGTGTGCGAGCACACCAGGCTTGTTACCCATCTGCTTTTGCTCCTGCAGCTATCGCTGTCTTCTGCCATGTGAATTGTGCCATGTCACCCTGCCTTGGTGCCAGCTGATTGCAGACTGAAAGTTTCAGAGACTATGAGCTACATAAACCTTTTCTTTCTTAATTTGGGAGTCAGGTATTTTATCCCAACAATGAGGTCAAAGTAACCAACGCTCAATTTGGCACCAGGCAATGGAGGTTATTGCTGTTACTCTATCTGACCATATGGTTCAGGAATCTTTGGGGATGCCTTATGAGAAGTCTTGGGAAAGGTTCAGAGATGTCATCTGAAAATGTAGAGCTCGAACACCTTAGGCTGTCCCATATGGGAGGTTCTGGTCTGAGCCCAGAAGACCAAAAACCCATAAACACCTGGCTCCAGCGGTTTCTGTGAGAGAGGGCTGCAACGGCTGTTGGCCTCCAGAGGACGAATGTCGAGGTAGTGACATGGCTATTGCTGGAGACCTTTACCCAGCTCTATGTTGAGACTCAGGAGCAAAAAACACAGCAGAGTCATCTAGAATGTTCTGATTTTGGCCAGAAAGGAATCTCTAGTAAAGCTCTGGACTATAAAGACAGAGCTGATTACTGAGCTTGAACAGAAGAACAGAAAAGATGGCCTGAGAGTGTAAAGAAACACAGCCGCTCCCCTCTTTGCAGCAGTAGACCTGCAAAAATGAAGACTGATCTGAGGAGAAAGCCAGAGTGCCACTTTCCGGAAAGGTGACAGCATGGAAAATTTGTTCTTCACAATCAAGTTCAGAGTGCTCAGGAATCCAGCCACTTGAAGCCTCCAACCAAGAGAGAGGCAAGTTTGGCTACTGCTCTAGCCGGCTGCGGCTCTTGGCATCATTCATGTGGTGCTGGTTTGAGGTACATGAAGAATACAAGAGTTGTGGCTGCTGGACATGAAACGACAGGACAGAACGTTTGCCCTGTTGGATTTTGGAGTTGCTTTGGTCCCAATCCATTAGTCCTCTCCTACACTTATGCCTATAACTTTTGGAATGAAAATGTTTATTCTCTGCCATTAAATGTTGGAAATGTGTGACTTTTCATTTGTTTTGGAATCTGCCTTACATCTCAGAAGGGACTTGGGACTTGGAGTCTTCAGCAATTCTGAAACTGCTTGCTTTTTGGCAACTCTTGCAGATGGACTAAGTGCCTTTGGCATAAAGGGATATTTATGAGTCTTTGGGGGGGCACAGGCAGAATGGTATGTTTTCTAAGTAATGTAATGTTGACAGAAATAAGACTGAATCTTAAGATCATAAAGCCTTGTGTTAGAATATTAAGTTGTGAAATGTTAAGAATTAGCTTGTCTTGCATTTGAAAACTAGTTTAAAGAAACATGTCTGACTGTCAAATTGAGAAGGGGTTTATTGTAATGGTTGATGCATTGTGCCAGATTAAGAAATTTAGAAGTTTAACTCAGCAGGGGCCAGACCGTTACTTTGCAAACATCCTGAGCTCATGAAAGAAGAGGGCATTGAGATAGTATGGACCAGTGACCACATCCAGTGGAGCGGAGGAGAAGAGGCTTCCTTCTACACTTTGGTTCTTGCTGCTTGGACTGTCTTCTTACACCTTGATGTGTTCACCTGTGCTGTAGACTACAATCAGTAGATTATAGCCAGTAGATCACAATCCATAAACTTGCTAAGCTTTCATAAACTACGAGCTAAGTAAACTTTTCTCTCTAATATTTGGTGTTATTTTGTCTGAACAGTGAGAAAAATAACCAAGTAATAAACTTGTAAGAATAAATATTGTTTTCCAGAAAAATCTCAAAGCATCCGACTATGGAGATAGCTCTGTGGCCAAATCACTAGAAAGGGTAAGGACCCAGGTCCACCCCTGATACTATGCCTTGTCAACCCCAGAGCCATGGGCACACCTTATTGGCTACAAAAGCCAAGTGTGCTGTACACGCCTGTAATCCCAGTGCTGGGGAGGCTGAAACAGGAGGAGTGCTATAAGAGGAGCATGAAAACCTGAACCAAATAAATAGACTTTAAAAAGCAAAGAAAAGTAAAGATTAAAGCAGTAGCATTATCACTTAGTGATATTAGGTTGGGGAAAACTATAAATAAATATTTTTAGAAATCACAACTAATTTGAACTATCACAAATTTCTTATATTCTCAAATTAAGTACATTCATGAATGAAATAATGTTAAGTGAAATAAATCAGATACACAAGCTGAAATATTTCCTGGTTTCTCCCATATGAGTAAAGCAAAATATAAATAATGAGTAAAAATGGGAGACGATAATAGAGAACAGAGAGACAGCTCTTTTGTGAAGGAAAAGGACCACAAGAGGTTCTGGAGAGAAAGGAGAAGAGTGAGAGGGGACGAATAGAGAATTAAGATGTATTATGGACATCTAAAAATCATTCACAGTGATGTAATCATTTCTTATTGCAAATACAGCAAAACAATAAAAATTGAAAATAACATGATACATAAGAACTGTTGTGTGTTTCAGAAACTAATAAGTCAGTCTACTCGTGCAACTACCAGAAAAAAAAAAAAAAAAAAAAAAAAAAAAACTTCTTCAAAGTTTCCACTGTAAAGAAGGCTGACATTATTTTAAATTTTCTGCTTCTATAAAAGTCAAAATGGAGTACAATTCAATGGTCCCTGAGAGGAGATAAATCAATAATGCAACCAGTATGTATTGTATGGATCCCATAAACAGTATAAACAGGCAGATTTGCTTTCCACATGACTAGAAGATTCTCCATCACAAAGCATCTGTAGCACCGGGGAGGTAGCTCAGTGGACTGAGCTCCTGCTTAGGCAGGAGCAAAGACTAGGGTTTGATCCCTGGCACCGAAGGCTGCACCGGCCCGGCACGTGGGAGCACTCAGCTGGTGAAGAAGTCTGGGTGTGGTGGCACTCGACTGTAATCCCAGCACTGGGGAGACTGAAAACAGGAGGATCACTAGGGGTCTGAGCTGCCTAGTGAGACCCAACACTAAATGCATTAAAATAAAATTTAAAAAAATGAAAAAAAATAAAATAAAAGCAACAGTGGTGCTGATGTTGAGAAATCCTACAGGCTGGGTAAGTTTTCTCTAGAAGCTGCATATTAGTGTCTAGGTTAGCTCCTTGACAACCTTCAGAAAGTGGAGAATTACAAGAAGTTTTCCATCAGACATGTTCAGCTGCTGGCCCATGGGCTGGCTGTGCCTGACATGGCTAGTGATATGGTAGCATGAAACTGCACAGTGCTAATGTTGCGATGCGCTTTTCAGTGATTTTCTCATGATTCAATTGCACGATTCTTAGTAACAATTGCATCAGTACAATTGCACTCTACTACTTCTGCCTGCCAGCCTCAGTGGACTCAAAATACATATTCATGAGGGGGTTGGGAAGTCAAAAATGTAATAATAATATTTTATTGGGCCTGCATTTATGTGCCTGCGAAGATACACATTTATTATTAAGAAGACCTCTAAATGTTATTAAATTTGGGCTTGTGTGTTTTTCAAATCAAATTAATGAAATGCATTAGCAACTGTGGAATAGTAAGTAGTAAGACTATCAAATGGATTTTGGTTCATTGCATTAATGTGAGTCCATATATTACATTTCTATAAATGGAAAATAAATGCTTGCTTATTTATTACTTCTTGAAGTGTAGATCATAATGATGAGATATTCAATTCAAACAAACACTTGTTCATGCCTCTTTACCTGACTTCTGCGAGATCTGTTTTCCCAGAGAAAAGTCACCCTCGCTTCAGGATCGCACATTACTCATGTCCATAATTGCTTTCGAGGACGAAACACACAAAGACAAAAATCAGGTAACGATTTCTGGCAGGAGCCTTGAGGGCTCATTAGGAGTCACCAGCTCCTCTGCGGAACAAGATAATGCTGAGCCGGCCTCACACAAACAAGACCACGAAAGCCATTAGTTTTGTATTTGCAACGTACTTTTTCTTTACTGTTGTAGTAAAATGTAAAGAGGCAAGTTTTGGTACTACACTATGTGTGTTCCAAGATAAGTGCTCTTCATCAGTGTAGCCCAGATAAGATAAAGGATTGGATGCATAGGGCTCAGGAGCCCTCTTCCTTTCTGTTTCCTTGGTGCTAGAAAGGGAACATTTTTAAAAGTTCACCATATATTGCTGGCATGAAGTGTTGTCTCACTAGAGACCCAAAGTAATGCAATCCCCTTGATTGTAGACTGGAGCACTCAAAACTGCGAGTCAACTGCCATTTCTCCTTGCAAGCGGATTATCTCGTGTATTTTGTTACAGTAAGGGAAGGATAACGAACTCCCATTTGCTGTTAATTCATAGATGGAAGCCCTGGGCTCATGACAGTCTCCGTTGGCGCTGAGCTACCTTATCTTTTATAGTCAAGACCTTCTCAGGACAAACTTGCAGTGAGACGGTGAGCTAGAGGTAAGTCTCCTATTGAAGCACAAGGAAGGTTGTGTTTGAGCCTTATTATGGCTTGTGTCTAGGCGCCCATGCAAGGTCTCATCCCTTCATAGGGGCAGGGGTCTAGAGTTTGTGATTATTTCATGGTCCAACACTAGGATTATGGGTGTGAGTGCTGCTGGGGTTGTAGGTGTGAGGGCTCCCCGTCCCTGGGGTGGATCCCCTGAGTGCAGCGTCAGGGAGAGGGAGAGGTTTGCACTCTGCTGCTGCTGCCACTGCCCCTACCTTTTTGGTCTCGCTACTTGGTT
Organism: Myocastor coypus; assembly: GCA_004027025.1. Lineage (NCBI taxonomy): Eukaryota > Metazoa > Chordata > Mammalia > Rodentia > Myocastoridae > Myocastor > Myocastor coypus. The sequence continues at coordinate 29,400 of PVJA010016852.1, forward strand.
GCTTTCTGCCTCCATTAACTGCTGCCCTCTGCCTCATGCCATGCTGTCTTACAGGCAGCTGATTATGCCCTGAAAACCTCACCCACGATGAGCTATATAAACTTTCCCTCCCTTGATTTTGGGAACCAAGAATTTTGTACCAGAAATGACATAAAAGTAGCCAAGAAAAGCTGAACCCTGGAAATTTATGGCCATGACTTGAAATTGGCCATGT